>SEYY01015130.1:0-17500 GCA_009176605.1 Armadillidium nasatum | reverse complement strand
CTCTCTCTCTCTCTCTCTCTCTCTCTCTCTCTCTCTCTCTCTCTCTCTCTCTCTCTCTCTCTCTCTCTCTCTCTCTCTCTCTCTCTCTCTCTCTCTCTCTCTCTCTCTCTCTCTCTCTCTCTCTCTCTCTCTCTCTCTCTCTCTCTCTCTCTCTCTCTCTCTCTCTCTCTCTCTCTCTCTCTCTCTCTCTCTCTCTCTCTCTCTCTCTCTCTCTCTCTCTCTCTCTCTCTCTCTCTCTCTCTCTCTCTCTCTCTCTCTCTCTCTCTCTCTCTCTCTCTCTCTCTCTCTCTCTCTCTCTCTCTCTCTCTCTCTCTCTCTCTCTCTCTCTCTCTCTCTCTCTCTCTCTCTCTCTCTCTCTCTCTCTCTCTCTCTCTTCTCTCTCTCTCTCTCTCTCTCTCTCTCTCTCTCTCTCTCTCTCTAAATCCCTGTGAAATTATAACACTAGTTGAAAGATTCCACTCTCAGTACTGGGCAATGGTTTCAAACTAGATATTTCCAGTATTAACAGGTCGAGGTGCTGGTTGGTTCATGTAATAAGGGTTATGCTGTTAGGCAGTGCTTTCAAATGCTGGAAAGGTAATGGTGTTAGAATTTCACCTGTTATCTGTACTCCTTTATCCTTATTGGGAGAGTTGCCAAATAGTGATACCATTAAAGGCGACTTTGCAGTCATCACTGGAAGCTTGATATCCTAGAAGGGTATTTTCATGATTATGAAAAGACAGTTGTGATATTTAGATTAGAAGACTGATTTAATATTTAGTTAATGGTAAATATCTTGTAGTATTTGAATAATTCTTTCATTAGTTTTATGCAAAAATGATAATAATAGGGAAGTTTAATAAATACTAATGTTTTGGAGCTGTAACTATAGGAATACTTAATTTATAGATGTTACTTAAAAATTGTTTATCATTTTGTAAATTAAAGATGATGGAAATAAATTTGAATTAAAATGATCAAGCAAAACCATAAATTCTTTGAGCAATATTTGGTATTTCAAGGATTGATGGAAGGGTTTATTTAAAAATATTTTAATACTATTACTTTTATAATTGAAAGCTACATGACTGAAAAAGTTTAAGCTTAAAGTTGGTGAATGATGTTTGACAGCTAATTCTCGTGAAATGTCATGATTGTCATGTCACGAACATTAACCGTAAAACATCATTTACCAACTTGAGCTTGAAACTTTTTCAGTCATGTGCCTTTCAATTATAAAAGTAATAGTATTAAAATATTTTTATATAAAGCTCTCCATCAGCGATCATGAATCATTATTAAAATGAACAGGTCTAAACACTCAAGCCGCTGTTCTTTTCATTTTCTCTGGTGAATTTAGTATTTGATACCTGTCTATTGATGTAATTTAAAAAGGAGTTAACTTTATGTTTATCCTGAAAGTAATAAAAACGTCCTATTCTTATATCTTTTATAGTGATTAGGTTTAATGCTTAAAGGACAGTTGTCAAGCTGGTTTCGTAATGATGAAAGTATGAGTTCGCTAGAATTGCTACCGAATGTTTTTATCGATTATATATTTGATTTTAAATGGAGTAAGAATCACATAATGCAAGTGTCAATAGTTCTTTGAATTTTTTTGATATAGCGATGGAAAATATATGTTAAAAATATTATATGTGAGAATATTGATGACTTCATTGGTATAATGATTTATGTCTATACTAGTTATGAAATTTTTTTGTAAATTTTCAACTGTTTGCAACCAAGTTTTAAACGAATTCGAATTTTGTAGTGTGTAATTGTTAATAATGAACCGAGTTAAAATAAATCTTGCTAAATTATGGGTGTTATATGCTGCTAAGATCGGCCTTATACGAATTCCTGGTTTATGGTATTTTTGCAAGACCATATAATATATATTCCCAGGACTGATTCTCTTAGTGTAAAGCATTATTGAAGTCTAATTTACTTAATTTGTTGTTGGAGGTTAATTTAAGAAACTTGAAGATTAACTTTGTCTTCCAGGTTAAAATATAGTTTTAAGGGATCTCTTTTTATTGGTTCGAATTTGATTGTCTGCCAAATTTGACTTGATCTGGTTAACGTAATCTGATCTTTTCATTTTAGCTACCTCTCAACCTTTATCTGATTTTGAAATTATGATGAAAACATCTGTTTCAAATGTTTTTAAAGTTGTAAAGTTGTGGAAAAGATCAGATCTACAAGTACGAGCAATCATGTACAAGTAATTAGTTAAATTACATATTCTTCCTTTGCTGTTGCTAATCTTTAATTTTTATTTATTTTTTTCAGTTAAAAACATCGTGTACTTTACATGTATTGATACAAAACTAAGATGGGCTTCTGGGGAGACGAACTCGTCCTTTGAGAATAATAATAATAATAACAAAAATAATAATAATAATAATAATAATAATAATAATAATAATAATAATAATAATAATAATAATAATTACTACAATAGTAATGAGGTTTTCAAAATGAACGAAGAAGTGGAGTACGAACTTCCTTTATACCCTCCACCCTCATCTTTTGACCCCGATTACCTACCTCCACCTCCTCCTCCTCCTCCTGATTATGATATTAAACTTGATCTTTCTTCCCCATCGCCTCCTCCACCTCCCCCTGATTATGATACTTCAGGCATATTCCAATATCCTGTAGAAGAAAGAGCTGCCTACGAAAGAAGAGAATCAGTTCCTTACGGTTCAAGCCAGCAAAGAACTTCGTACCAAAAAAATCACCAATACAGGGATTCTTATCAACAAAATCCACCAAATCAGACAATCGAGCCAGAAATTTCCAGCAACGAAAGAGTCGTAATTCATTTCATGATGAAAGTAATGTTGAAGGTAAGTGAACAAATAGCTTTAAGAAGAAAGAAATTTGTTGATATCTTTATTAGTATACCAATCAGATATGATATCATTATCAATAAATATAATTAGATGAGGGGTAGAGTTCATTTCGAAAGTAAAAGCAGTCGAGAGATCATAAAATCAATTGATTTTATGACCTCTCGGCTGCGAGGTGAAGCGAGTTTCCCCCTAATGACATCAACTTAAGAATGAAATTATATTACCAGATCTAACAGTGTCGAAAGCAATTTTTTTTAAATTACCTTTAATATTTACAAAAAAATTCTTATAATAGTTTTAAGTTCAGAAATTAAAATTTTAAATAAAAGAAAATTTTTATTTCTTGGATTACAAAAAAAAAAAATAAAAAAATAAAATAAAAAAAAATTAAAAAATTAAAAAAAAAAAAATTAACCGAAAAAGTTTCGTAATTTTGGAAATTCCATTATGATCATTGAGAATTGTCTAATTGGAAACTGATCGAGATTTTATTTAATTCTCGTCGATTAAAGCTTTTATCTTTGAAGAAAACCGTCAGGGGAATTGTTGTAGCAAGAATTAAATTTTTATTGAACATAAGAATTTAATGCGAGCGAGCGCGCACACGCACAAGCTCACACACACCATATATATATATATATATATATATATATATATATATATATATATATATATATATATATATATATATATATATATATATATATATATATATATATATATATATATATAATATATATATAATAGGAAGAAGCTTGGTGTATGCCGGGTATAGGGCCTCTATGTAGGCTGCCAGCTCGTAGGTAGATACCGCTTCTCTAGGAGCCTCAGGGGAGCGTCGGATAGCCTCTGGTGGAAGGCTACTTCAAAAGGTGAACCACAGTCGAGGGCAAAAGGAACTGCCAAACTGGGTTTCCTTTTTGGTAGCAGAGGCGTTGGAACTTCTTCTTCTAAGGGCAGCTTCTTTTGGACTTCTGCTTGGGACTGCTTCTTTTAGGGCTTCTGCTTGGGACGTCTTCATCTTGGGGCTTCTGCTTGGAACGTCTTCTTCTTGGGCAGCTTGGCTGTAGAGGCGGATTCTTCTTCAGCTCCTCGGAATAAAGGGAAAGGTTACTACTATTTCTTTGCCTTCTGAAATTATCTCAGTATTTGGGAAGGTGTAAGAAAAGTAGAGAGTTTTCCACTTTATTTATTATTCCCTAATTTTAACAAAAATGGTGTACAAAGTTACTAGTAATAAAGTTTTATAAATTTACATTGAGATATTATACAAAATATTACATATTTAATTTACAAAATATTATTTTATAATAAATTTAAATTTTATATATAAAAATACATTTTAATTGAAATATTTAACAGAGACAATTTTTTATTAAAATTTTAATACAATATAATATAAATAAAAACATTTCACATTTTATAATAGTTTCTCACAATAGTTTTACTTTAATTCAAATTTCGCGGTAAAATAGTTTTGGCGGGAGAATTAGGTCTTAAAGAGTGCTAGAGTGAATTCATATTTTGTTATGCTAATATTTTACAATTTACACTATATTTTATATGTTTTATATTTTTAATTAATAGTTTATATTTTTATATATTTATTATTATTATTTTTATTACAAAAAGAAACTTTATTTTTAATTATCACAAGGGTTTGACTGTTGGTTTCTTATTTTAAAACAAAATGAACACAATTCACAAGTTAATGCTTGAAACAATATTCTTTTACAGAAAACGGTTTTTATATTTTTGGGTAACTATTTAAAATGACACTATATATCAGTTCCCCATCGAGACACGGAGTGAACATCTTCACGGAAGCGTACTCGACGGAGGGGGTTTCTTCTGGAAAGTGTACTCTTGAGAATAGGAACCACTGGATGTAGAGTCGTCGTCCTAGTAGGAACATCAGGTGCATCAGAGGTAGGAACATCAGGTACATCGATAGCTTCTACTGTTACCGGAGAATGCGGGACAAAAGTATCTGCTACGATGTTTTCTTCCTTTTGTTGATGTGATGTATTGGAGGACGATTACTCTTTGTTTGGAGAAAGGAGCGGTTTGAGTAATAGGAAGAGTCACTTTTCGAAGGTAGTTGTTAAATGTGCATTCTTTGTAGGTTGTTTTTCTTTGTAGGGTGTTTTTCGTAGGTTGTTCTTTGTAGGTTATTTTTCGTAGGTTGATTATAACTTCTTTGCAGCAGAAATCCAGAGGGACAAATTGACCGTAAAACATCCGGTGTAGAATTGCTCCAAAAGACGTCTAGCTGCTGTCCGTTACTTTTTAAGTTGAGGTGAATTCAATTGAGCCAGAAGAATTTAATAAATGAAGTTAGGCTTCTTAAGGAGTACGTGGTTCCTTGTGGTATTTGTTCTTGTTGTAAGGACAAGAATCCACGTTGGAAGGGAGGTTACTGAGAAGGTGGGCGGCTCCATTCCTGCAGCAGAGATGACTGTTGTTCTTGAGGTAGCTGGTGGTAGTGAGAAGCCATGAAGACGGGCAGCGTAGTCCTTGTGAGACATCCATAAAGTCCCGATTGTGACGGGAGTTGGGCTGGTAGGCCCAACTTGTGGTTCAGTAGTAGGCCGAACTTTTGGACGAATCGCTGGGTCAGTGGTTGGGCTGGTAGGCCGAACTTTTGGACGAATCGCTGGGTCAGTAGTTGGGCTGGTAGGCCCAACTTGTACATGGCCACCCAGTTCACAGTCAGCTGCCTCAGTTGTACATAGCCGCTTTGAGGAAAGGGCAAGGGAGGTAGCAGCTTCTTCTTGGGTGTTCGGGGTCCATTGTTCAGTTGTCCAGAAAATCTGGACACACTCGCAGGTTCACCAATTTATGGAAGAGCCTTGGTGTATGCCGGGTATAGGGCCTCTATGTAGGCTGCCAGCTCGTAGGTAGATACCGCTTCTCTAGGAGCCTCAGGGGAGCGTCGGATATCCTCTGGTGGAAGGCCACTTCAAAAGGTGAACCACAGTCGAAGGCAAAAGGAACTGCCAAACCGGGTTTCCTTTTTGGGTAGCAGAGGCGTTGGAACTTCTTCTTCTAAGGGCAGCTTCTTTGGACTTCTGCTTGGGACTGCTTCTTCTAGGGCTTCTGTTTGGGACTGCTTCTTCTAGGGCTTCTGCTTGGGACGTCTTCTTCTTGGGCAGCTTGGCTTAGAGGCGGATTCTTCTTCAGCTCCTCGGAATAAAGGGAAAGGTTACTACTATTTCTATGCCTTCTGAAATTATCTCAGTATTTGGGAAGGTGTAAGAAAAGTAGAGAGTTTTCCACTTTATTTATTATTCCCTAATTTTAACAAAAATAGTAATAAAGTTTTATAAAATTACATTGAAATATTATACAAAATATTACATAATTAAAATTTAAAAATATTATTTTATAATAAATTTAAAATTTTATATTATATTTTTTTTTAATTGAAATTTTTAACAGAGACAATTTTTTATTAAAATTTTAATACAATAATATAAAATAAAAACATTTCACATTTTATAATAGTTTGTCACAATAGTTTTACTTTAATTCAAATTTCGCGGTAAAATAGTTTTGGCGGGAGAATTAGGTCTTAAAGAGTGCTAGAGTGAATTCATATTTTGTTATGCTAATATTTTACAATTTACACTATTTTTTATATGTTTTATATTTTTAATTAATAGTTTATATTTTTATATATTTATTATTATTATTTTTATTACAAAAAGAAACTTTATTTTTAATTATCACAAGGGTTTGACTGTTGGTTTCTTATTTTAAAACAAAATGAACACAATTCACAAGTTAAGCTTTGAAACAATATTCTTTTACAGAAAACGGTTTTTATATTTTTGGATAACTATTTTAAAATGACACTATTATATATATATATATATATATATATATATATATATATATATATATATATATATATATATATATATATATATATATATATATATTATATATATATATATATATATATATATATATATATCAGCAATAGATTTGTTCCTCGGGAACCTTTTATAAAAAATAAATAATGTTGCGAACAGCGTACGAAGCAGCATTGAAAGCAATTAATAATTTACATTTAATGATATTAAAATTAATAAGCAAATAAATATGTTAAACAAATGACGTTTCGGATTTATATCAAAATCCATTTTCAAATTACCTAAAAGGAAAAAGAAATAGATTAACAGAGAGAATAAATAATAACATCACAAATCAAAATTTACAATTAAAGTTAAGGTAGAGCACATAAAAGGATTACTGGTTATACGATATTGTAAAGTTAATTGAACATCCTATAGGATCAAACAGAATTGAATAATGAACAAATTAGTTGGTTGAAGACACAGTAAAAGTAGGAAGGTTATTAATATGTTTAGCAAAATTAAATATGTAAATAAATAAATTTACGTACTAATATTGAAAAATTTATAAAATATCATGCAATTAATAGTCGGGCTGAGGATGCAGAAGAATTTAACTGAGGTTTTAAACACTTAATGTATAAAGACTCCAATATCTTTCTGTCAGAGTCATAGTGGACTAGAAGCTAAAATATTAAAATCTGTATAGCGAAATGGGTGGTTCGTTTGAGTGAGAATGATTGCGGATGGCTGAGAATTCAGGATTGGAATACGGAAGTTGTGTTCTAAAGGATGTATCGAAATGCTTATGAATCCTAAGTTGCAGTTGTAGGCCTGTCTGGCCCACATAGCAGGAGTCACATCCTGCGCACTTAAAACCGTATACAACAGAGGACCTCAGCATTGTTGGTAGGGTATCCTTATATTTAAAAAAAGACTTAATTGAAAATGAATTAACACCTGTAAGGTGAAAATTAATTTGTGGAAAATGATGTTGCAATGTGAAATGAAGTTCTTTATTAAGAGAGAGAGGAAAGTGAGCCAAGGTATGGAATCTTAAGGTATATATTAAGTTTAGGGACCGTCGGGATGGGAATAATCGGTCGGTAGATGTTCGAAAATAAACTTGTTGATGGATAAATCCATGAGTGATGAAGGGGAAAAGTTGAGTAAAAAAACTTTTGAGAGAGTTCCCGGTGGAAAGACCACCAAGAAGAGGTGATATGGAAAGCTCTGTAAGAAAGTAGAGATGGCAGAAGATTTGTACGTGAATGAGGTTGCACTGTGATAATTAAAACGGAGTAAAGAGGAAGAAGGCTTGCGGTAGACAGAAGAGGAAAAACCATCTGAAGAATGGGATATAAGAATATCTAAAAAGGGGCAGGGAGCTATTTAGTTCGTCTTGGGAGAAAATTGAATATTGGGGTGTAGATTATTGATATAATCGAAGAACAGATCGGATTGATGTTTGTTCCTGAAAATATTATTTTCATCAACATAACGTTTGTATACTAAGGGTTTATACGATGAAGGGCAGTGATTTATCCATTGTATTTCATGTGTGCCCAGAAAGATATTTGCCAAAGAGGGGCCCAGGGGTTAACCCATGGGCATGTCATCTAATTGGTTATAAAATTTGTTGCCAAATACAAAGACCGAGTTATGTATTGCCAAAGACAAAAATTGCTTGAATTGAGGAACTGATAAACCAAGAGAATGAAGGATATTAGCCGATATAATAATATCAATGGTTTCGGAAACTGGAATGTTGGTGAATAAATTGCTATAATCAAGACTTGTGATGAACCAATCATGGTAATATGAGGATTGAATGAATTTAGTAGAAGAAAAGGAATTTGAGAGAATATAGTTATTAGTAGTAAGAGGAGCTAGATGGGGAACTAAAAATTTAGAGAGGTTGCATGATGCATTGTTGATAGATGAGATGATAGAGCGGAGTGGAATGTTAGGTTTATAAATCTTGGGTTGTCCATACATTATGGCAGGGAACGAACCTGAAACGAAAAGTTAGTTATAATAATCAGAAAGAATTTTACATTTTTTGAGATGACGTAAATAATTATTGATTTTATCTTCGAGTTTGATTAAGTAAAGAAGAATATTGTCAGTAATGATTGGAGAAAATTTTGATCGATCGGGAAGAATGAGGTTCATCTTCTCGACATATGAGGTATTGTTTAAGATGACGACTCCCTCACCTTTGTCAGGAGAGCAAATGATAACTGAGGAATCTGACTTAAGGGCTTTTAGAATCTGAAAATCTGATTTAGAAACAAGAAATGAAAATTTATTGCGGGAATTAAACTTTTTATAGTATTTATGAGCTATAGTTTTAAAATTATGAATAAGAGATGAATGGTCACCCATGATAAGGAAATTTTTAAGGATAATGGGAAGTTTTTCAAAGATTAAAAAATATTTATAAAAGTCAATAGAAAATTTTGGTAACTTAAATTGAAGACCAAGGGCGAGAATACGCTTTTCAGGGTTAGATAAAACTTTTGTACTAAAATTAAAAATTATATGGTTAGGGTCGCGTGAAAAGTTTGAAATTAAACCTAATTTACCCAGATTGATTGAATGGCTATTGGAAATGAGTTTTGTGTTTTTACTAGCATTTTGGGAAATTATACGGTTGAGGTAAATATAATCTATTGTTGAAATGCAATCTTTGAGTTTCATCCGAGGTATAGAGAGCTCCGAATTCAGTTTAATGCGTAGTTTCTGTTTACTACGAATTTCATTATCCAAAAGTTTGCTTGTTCAAGATTTGTAAATGATGTATGCTGTAAAGATCGTCGAAAAAGTTTAAATTGCATAAACTTAGGAATATGATGATATGCTTTGCACACATTGAGAAAATTGCCATCTAATCTTGTTTTAGTTGATCTTCGAGAGAGGCTTTCTGTTTTTCTAAATAGCTGCAGCGTAAGGAAGCTGTAACGTGATTTAATAATATCAGCAATAGATTTGTTCCTTGAGAACCTTATATAAAAAATAAATAATGTTGCTAACAGAGTAAGAAGCAGTATTGAAAGCAATTAATAACTTGCATTTAATAATGATGATAAAATGAATAAACAAATAAATATATTAAACAAATGACGTTTCAGATTTATTCCAAAATCCATTTTCAAATTTCCTAAACTTTAACCATACACTTCTTCTAGAGTTCCTGAAAATTTGGACAAGTTCGGTCAAGGAAAAGAGTTATATCGAAAAAAGTGAAAAAGTATGTATCTCAAAATCTATAAAAGTTACAGAAATTTGACAAGAATTCGGAAATGCGTATCTCTCCCAATAATGGAGAGATTTCATTTTTTTTTTTTTTTTTTGACTTTATGTAGTAAAAATTTCATTCCAGAATATAATAATCGGCAAACAAATGTCTGATCGTCCTAATAGATTTAAAGGAGGAACGGTGGCCGTCTACAACAGCAGCTATAGAATGACCGGAAAGGATCTCAGAATGAAGGTTACAGAGAGATAGATAGATTCCAAAAGAAGGAAGTTTAGTAATCAAAGTTTTGTGCCAGATTCCATCAACAGCGTTCGATATATCTCGCGCTAAGGCAAAAGATTCAATGAAATTCCGAAGAATAGAAGACTAAGAGTCAGAGAGAAGAGAAAGGAGATCACCAGCAGAGCTTTCCTTACTAAAGCCACGCTAAAGATCAAAATTTGTAGATGATTTGTGATATTTCCAAATTTTCCTGTTGATAGAATGAACTGTAGAATGAACGGAACTTAAAGCAATATGACGATAGTTAGAGGGATAAGATAAGTCCTCCTTTCGCAGCACAGTCTGAATGAACTCTTGTTTTCAGTAGAAAAGGAAGGTCGAAATAAAAAGACAGAGACAAAATAATTTTCCAAGTCAGGGTGAAATCTTAAAAGCACAAGTTGTGAGAATCACAAGAGAGATACTTCTTAGTGTTAAGCTTAGAAAGAGAAGAAATAACATTTTTAGAAGAATTTGCCATATATTAGGCACAAATGAGTTGGAGTGGAGTTGGAGCAGAAGGTATAGCTCCTTAGGAATCGTCTGAGTTAGAGTTAGATGCAAAAGTTTGGGCGAAGAGTTCATTTTTTAGAAGAAGGAAAAATGGCATTTGTGTCGTCGGAAGATATTAAATGGAGGTAAAGAGGAAGAAGTAAAGTTATGAGTTGAAATTTTTTTTGCACTGAGGAAGAGAAACCAGAAAGATTATTGTATTTTCTACAGAGAATAGAGTTTGCACGATTTCGAGATGAAATATAAGTTGCACGAGTTTGTGGAATTTGAAGACGACTTTAATTTCTAAAGCCTGCATCCCTGCCACGAATAGCACGAGAACAAGCGAGTTAAACTAAGGTTTATTAGGTTTAGATGAAGGAAAATAATTTAGAATGCACTACTCCATGCCAGAGAGAATCACCTGGGTTATTCGCTCTCCACATTCCGAAGGACCTCTTCCACAAAAATAATAATCATTCCATGGAAAATCTGGGAAGTTCAATCGCACATGAGACGATTTATCAGCACTAAAGTTTTCTCGGTGAAGACGGGAGTCATTCTTGTTGAAGACATCGAGAGACATAACAAAACGCAAATATAAAAAAAAGGTGATTGGATGAACTCCGAGGGGAAAGAATAAAACTATGTAAGAAGGATACGAGGTTAAGAAAAGATTAAGTTGGATTCATCACCAAGATGGTCATGAATGTAAAGAGTTGCACAAACTGTTCAATATTGTTCTCAATAGAAAAGTGGCAGGAGAGTTCATCAGCTGGACCATGAGAACTACATGAAAGTCATTGGAGGTGGTGAAAGCTGAAATCACCAAATATGATGATTTCGGAGAAAGGAGAAGAAGAAAGAATGTACTCTATTTTGGAATTTAGATAGTCGAATAATTATAAATGTCAGTTGAATTTATTTGTAGAATTATAAAAGAGCTTAAGTCATAAGGTAGAGAATTCAGACTACTCATTCAATTTTTTCAGCTCCAGCTCCAGCAAAATTCTTTATTTTGTTCCGACCCCAGATCCATCTAAAACACGGAATCTTTGCAATCCAGAAGAAACTATAAGTAATGTATTTTTTAAAACCCCCTTTTATACCAAAAAGGAAAAAAGGGCTATTCAAACAGAGGATTCAAAAAAATAAAAAAATAAAAATTTAAACCTGTTTACATTTATCGTAAACTTCTCTGGTGAAAACAGATTCAATCCTTATTAAAATTGTATTTAAAATACAGATCTTGGAAGAGAATTGCTTATAGCATAGATGAATGGAATAGGGGAGGTACTACAGTGAACAAGCTTGAAGTCTCTAATCTCTACGCGAAGTTAGTATATAGATACTACATCACTTGTGTTAGGAGGACTTTGTAGAGGAAATGGAATGAAAATGATCAGCTTCCTAGAGCATTTGCCAAATGCACTAGCTATTGAAAAGAGAGAGATCACCAAAATCTCGCAGCAATGATAAAGAGTCAAGGAAGTTTGGAAGTAAAGAACAGTAATAAGACTTTTTGCCTTGGTGTTGAACTTAACCTTCTGGAAAAAAAAACAGGTGGAGTTGGATCCGCAAACAGATAGGAGATCAATACTTCACACAAGGGAAAAAGCAACTCTTGTATGGTTGACATAGCTGCAAAGTGGAAACAAATGCCTAACAGTTTAGACAGAATTTTCATTTTCTTTGAAGAAGACCCAAGTCTTCCAAGGTAAGTTTTTGTTTTTGTTCGAATCAAGGTTGTCTGCATGGTTCACTGGGGGAAGATGGCGTTGTCAAAAGGGACATGAAAGTTGAAATAAGTTTTTTTTGTGGGAAAATTTCTAAAAGTTAAATGTTTAAGCCCATGAATTATTCAGTGAGGAAGACTCTATTCAAATCAGTACGTAAAGAATAGGAAAATTGAAGTCGATTTGCAAGCTCTTGATTAAAAAGGGAAAGCAAATTTATAACTAGAATAAAATGGAGTTTCTATTCATCGGCACAGTAATGTATAGAGTTTTGATAGCAACTGATTGTGTCTTGAATGAAATGTAGGAACATTGTAGGAGATTAAACTGAAGTATGAAGATCACCACTGTTGTAAGGAAAGGAAAACGAAGCCGACCCATCGAAGATTGACATTATGAAAATATTTGAAAGACTAGACTTGAATGAGCAAAATGTAGAAAGAATCCCTAAGGAATGGAGTTAAAAAGCAGCTACGTTTGGCCTATCCTGTCAAAGATCTTGTATATGCCAAGATCTACCAAACACTAAAATTCCACAATTCCTACAAGTGTAGAAGTCCATAAATATGTAAGTATGAAAGGATATCGCCAATTATTCTAACGTTCATGAATCCCATCCATTTAAGAATGCTGACCATATTACATAACTGTTAATGAATCATTTCCTTGTATTTCCTAATGTTTTGTACAAAGTAATTAAATTTTTAATCTGACTGTACTATTGGTTTTTTTTTTTTTTTTTGCTCCCCTCTTAATTTTATCCTCACAATTTCTATTCCAATTATTTAATCTTCCCAGAAATATTAAATTCTTCGACCTGTTTTATTGAAAATGTTAATTAACCCTATGTGTTTGTTTGTCTCTCTATGACTTAACTTAACCAATGATTTTATATTTTGCTCTGTTTATTTACGAGTTTTACATCTCGTTTGATATTTCTAGCATAAAAGAATACTCTGGTTTCTAATCAGAATAGGCAACGAATATTATATCTTCAGTATATAAAAAATAAAATAATCTTCATCCCCCAGGAAGGACTATCGTCCTGTCAGTGGGATCTTTCGAGGAAGATCCTAGGGTTTCACGGGCCCACGGCGGTTACCGCTGGCTGGGCCAGGCCTATCGCTGATGCCGGATATATATATATATATATATATATATATATATATATATATATATATATATATATATATATATATATATATATATATATATATATATTATATATATATATATATAATATATTTAACGATTTTATTTCCACCTTGTAACCGATTTCTCTTATAATAGTATCATTATAGAAATTGAAAGACATCTGATGAATTTCTCATGATCTTTTCAGATACCCATCAATATAATGCCATTTTAATTAAATATCCCATGGTTCAAGAACGGCCAATTTATAGCATAAAGCTAACTACAGAATGTCACACAACTCATTATCTTTTTGCTTGATGTTTCTGTTTGAAAACTTTTAACTATATAATGATTAATTTTATAATTTTGTTTTTCATAAAAAAATGTACAGTATTTAAATTTTGTTTAAAGTAGTTTTCTCTACATCAAACACATTTCAGTTTAACCAATTTGATATTTGTTCCTTACCAATATTCGAAGGTATAGAAAATTCTTATAAACAAGTTATTACTTTGGTATAGATTCTTCTTTCTTGCTCTTTTAATTATTCAAGCCCATTTGGCCATTCATGTATGCATAAGATATCCTTTTTTTTAATTTATTTATTTATGTATTTATTTATTTATTTTTTTATTTATTGCTTTTTCGATGGAACAATATAGCGAATCTATTGGAATAAAGACTGACCGTACTCCAGAAACTTTTGCTAAAAATTTTAATAATTGAGTGCACTTCAGCAAGTGCAATAAGAATGCTGTTACTTTGATATTACAGTTTTGTTCAAATGTCAGTTAAAATTGATATGTGGTGTTCTTGTAGTGAGTGAAAAGAGATGTAAAATGCCCAAATGCGTACCTATCACGCATCTTCCACATTTACCATTTTTTTCACAGCTGTTTCATAGAGGTTTAAATTAAATAATGTCAGTTTTCCGTAGGTAGTATGTGCTGCTGTGAGACAGCACAATTAGGATCTTGTATATTTAGCTTCATAGGTAGATTTTTTTTTTTTTTGAAATGTGACTCAAATAATTTTCTCCCATTTTCTGTTTTGTTTTGTTTTTTTTTTCATCTGTAGCTTTATAATAGGGGAGGGTCTAATATTAAAATCACACTTTTTAAATTTTTGACCGATTAATTTAAAATTTTTCGGGTCCATTTCAACAATCTAAGAAAAAGTCGATTTTTGAAGTTTTTCTGTATCTATAAATGTATGTAAGTTTTTGGTAAAATTTACCCCAGAAAAGTGAATAGCGGAGCCAAACCATTCGTCAAAATTACCTGAAAATTTAACTGTACAGTCACAGTTCTAATAGCTACAAACGTTGCACGGCGATTTTTTATATCTGCTTTAGGAAAAAAGATATATGCCCTTGAGTATCCGACTATTTTGAAAATTTACCCTCCCTGACAATAAAAAGAAAAAAAAGAAAAAAAATTCCACTAAGACTTTTCTCCTTTTAGGTGGGTCTATAGAGGAGGTACAGGGCTACAACATTCTCTCAATATATCACAAAATGCTATTTGTTCTTTTTGAGATATAGCCTCTCTAATTTATAAAATTTTGAAATTTTTTTGAAAATTGTCAAAATTTGAGAGGCTATACTTCGAAAACAACAAATAACATTGAATAATGTATTGAGAGAAAGTTGTAGACATGTACAGTCGTCAACAGAAGTTCGTTCTTATTAAGCTGGAAATAAATATTTATATAAAATGGAAATCATTTCATAAAAGCTCTATTTTGAATAAAAAGAAAATAAATACATTGAGCGGGGCTTAATTGAACTGTGATTGGCTGAACCTGAAATGATCCCCATTTTATATAAATATTTATTTCCAGCTTAATAGGAACGAACTTCTGTTGACGACTGTACCTCCTATATACATCCACCAAAAAGGAAAAAAAAGTCTTACGTGTATATCTTTTCTTTATTTTTTGTCCGGAAAGGTAAATTTTCCAAGATTAAAAAAAAATTTTTTAACAGTTGGACACTCAAGGGCAAATAAATTTTTTCCAATAGCAGATATCAAAAATCGTCATGCAACGTTTGTAGCTATTGGAGCTGTGAAAATACAGTTAAATTCCCATGTTATTTCGACCGGTTGTTTTTCACTTCTATTCATTTTTATCAAGGGCAAATTTTACAAGAAACTTTCAAACCGTTATAGATACAGAAAAAAGTCAGAAATCGAATTTTTTTTTTTCAGCACGTTGAAATGCATATACCCTGCAAATTTCATTAAAATCGATAAAAATTAAAAAACTTTTTTTTTTTTTTTTTGAAATTGGACCTTCCCCTTATTGTAAATTGGCAATAGCAAGCGTTGCTATTCCTTTGTGATCTCTGTCATTTATATTTTTAAATTCTTTGCCAAAAATTGTCTAAGTATTAACGTACAGGATGACTCATTGTTTTACTTACTTTCTCAAAGATTAGACAGCATTTTGGCGATAATGAATTAAAATTAATTCTACGTCCTTTTTTTTAAATGTTATTCTATATATATATATATATATATATATATATATATATATATATATATATATATATATATATATATATATATATATATATAATATATATATATATATATATATATATATATATATATATATATATATATATATATAGCAAAGGTGCCGGCGACTTATGGACCTCCACGAAGAAATTCTGAAGCAGATAAAAGAACGTCGAGAGGAAACGTTTCAAGTTATGACATTCACCGGGATATGTACAGAACTTATTCAGGAGGGACTTCTGCTTCCACCAAAAGGTATTGTTTGTTTTTACATCTCACGGGCATTGCCCTATTCGAGGAGAGGAACTCTTCTAGGTAGAATATACATAGGATCCCAAGAGGAATCGAACCAGCGCCCTCGAACACGTGAGTCAGTCACTCTACCGTTTGAATCACGGTTGATAGGGATGGAAAATAAGGAAATTAAAGTAGTTTTATTTTAATAAGTTGTTTTTATTTTATCTCTCTTGTGTCGTGCACCCCGTTAGATCTAGGATCGGCTAGGCCTAGTATGATATTTCCGTACCCAAAAAATATTAAAGATTCCACACTTTTCGTAAGGTGTTGGAATTTATCCCAAATAAAGGAAATAAATAAACGTAAGTGAAATGTGCGCATCTAAATGTTGAGTTATATCACAAGTTGTGGTGTCTCCTTCTTTCCAGCCACCTCTGTTCTGTGAAACTCTCTACCCTCATCCTGTATTTAATCTTCCTCTCTTCAAAGCTTCCGTCTGTGCCCACCAGAGGGATGTGCGTTAGGTTCGGATCTGAGTGGGCATTCTTCCTTTTCTCTATTTGTATATGCCCCCTCCTTGAAAAGGGCTCTGTCCGCGAGTGGTGTTGAAAAAAAAAAAAATAATAAAAAAAAAAAATAAAATAAAAAATAAATACATTAACTTCTTTCAATATGAATAATACTTGTTGCGATATGCTTAGTTATAACTAAAATGCCAATCTTTCTAAAAAGAAATTCTCACTAGAAAAATTGAAGCTCCTTCTCTTTTATTTACAACTTAATCCTTATATTAACAGTTACATTATCTTAACATTTTAAATTTTATTTCGTAAACCCTAAGAATTACTTTAGGTCAATATATATATATATATATATATATATATATATATATATATATATATATATATATATATATATATATATATATATATATATATATATATATATATATATATATATATATATATATATATATATATATATATATATATATATATATATATATATATATATATATATATATATATATATATATATATATATATATATATATATATATATATATATATATATATATATATATATATATATATATATAAGGAGGACGTAGCGCCGTCCGAAGCGATGCAAGTACTCCCCATTGGGCATA
>SEYY01015129.1:0-20197 GCA_009176605.1 Armadillidium nasatum | reverse complement strand
TATATGTGTATTAAATTCTGAATAAATATATGCAGAAAGAGAAAATCAAGGCATTTATACATATAAATATACATACAAACAATAAAAAAAAATAGCTGAATACCTAAAAATAAAAAAAAATAAAGATACAATAAAAGCTTTTTTTAAATTTCAGATTCAATATGGATCGACGGAATATATTTAAACGAATCCATTGTTGGAGAAGGAATTTTCGACTCCAAACTGAGAAGACGATTGAATATTGGTCCAATTCGAGGCATTGCAACGCACAAAAGAAGAATTACACTTTCGATAAAAGGAGACGAACCTTACTTCAAATTCGTATCCGGAGACATACGCAGATCTGTAGTGTGCCAAACTTTCCCTTTACTTATGCCATAATTTGTAATTTAATTATTCCTTTTACTTTAGCTTAGAGTGCCTCCAGACAGTATATATATATATATATATATATATATATATATATATATATATATATATATATATATATATATATATATATATATATATATATATATATATATATATATGACTTGTTTCTAAGAAAACTTATTTTAATTGCAAATTTAAGGCTACCATAATGATAAACATGCTTCATTAGGACTTTTTGAATCCACATTCACCTCTAATGACAGCCAATACAACAATGATTTACAATTACTGGATGCTGATACTTTTTTCACCCACAAATCACATGACGTGCCAAATTTGCTATTTTCCAGGAAAAAAAACAAACAAAAAAAAAACAAGAGTTATATAGAGTGCAAGAACAAAAGAGATCCAAACAATCTATCAGTTTCAATAAATCTGTCTAGGAATGTAAATTCATCAATATTAGTGATATTTGGAGTCAGTATTAGACCGTAAAATTATAATTTTTGTTTGACAGCCTGGGATAACTTTTTTCACAAAATTAAAAACGATCTTTATATTAATGGTTTATATGCAAAAGTTCATCCCATTACTTAATCAAAAAAATATTCTATTGATACTGATAGATTGTTTGGATCTCTTTTGTTCTTGCACTCTATATAACTTTTTTTTTTTTTCCCTGAAAAATAACAAATTTGGCACGTCATGTGATTTGTGGGTGAAAAAAGTATCAGCATCCAGTAATTGTAAATCATTGTTGTATTGGCTGTCATTAGAGGTGAATGTGGATTCAAAAACTCCTAATGAAACATGTTTATCATTATGGTGACCTTAAATCTGTAATTAAAATAGCTTTCTTAGAAACAAGTCATATATATATATATATATATATATATTATATATATATATATATATATATATATATATATATATATATATATATATATATATATATATATTATATATATATATATATATATATATATATATATATATATATATATATATATATATATATATATATATATATATATATATATATATTATATATATGTGTGTGTGTGTGGTGTGTGTGTGGAAAAACTACAAAAATTTATTTGTTCACTCTTAGTCGCTCTCCCATATCTTTCATTATGCTCAATTATTGAATTACACTCCATTTAAAATCACAACTTCAAAAACAGTTATTTTGTAACTAAGCCACTATCTCTTAAGAACTTCATAGGATTCAGCTTTGCACACATTATGATCATTTTTCTGCTCATATCTTTAACCCAGATTTGGCTTTTATTATCTATTTCACGCACTCAACTTTTGAGTTAGGAATAATCTTCTTTCAGTTTTCACTTACTCTTTTTGATTTATAACATGTATGGCTTTTACAGGATTTACTTTGGTTTATATTCTTCCATCACTGGTAGGTATTGTCCAACTTTTAGCCTTCACACACAGAGTATATATATATATATATATATATATATATATATATATATATATATATATATATATATATATATATATATATATATATATATATATATATATATATATATATATATATATATATATATATATATATATGGGTAAGTTGGGGTCAAATTTTGAATTATGAAATAAAGCAATTGTTGTGAAATGTATTGTGGAATGCTCAACAGAAGAGTGAAAAAGACCCTCATAACAATAAAAATCAATTACGAAAAGTAATTCAAAATCTTAATAATTACTGGTGCCACTGAAAAAAACAGAGAAGAGTGTACAGAGATAGAGAAATAATAACAGAAAGGCCTATTATTCGAAGATTAAAAGAACAGAAAAAGACAAAGAGGAAGTAAGAAGTTAAGGGATTAAAATTTCATGAAGTAAGAAATTAATGTGTAAGAAAAAATTAATAGACCTAGTATGTACAAGGATCAAGTGAAAGCAAGGAAAACAAATTGCAATCAGGCATGAAAGAAGATTTTAGTTAATGAGTATTATGTCAACTGAGAGTAAAAGAAAAAGACAAAGAATGGAATTTAGAGAAAATAGAACTTTTGCTGTAGTAATTTATGAAGGGAAAATTTTTTCGAGGTTTGGAAACAATATGAAGAGACTAACAATGAGATGCATGCATATATTTAGGGGGCAAATGAAAGTATCTTACTAAAAAGGATAAGCATTATTATCTGTACATAATATCATTCAGATCATTGATCTTTTCACTATTAATAACAAACATGATTTATTTAAAATTCCACAACTAGGTAATGTATAGTGAATACCACACACCTATGCTTAGTTTTAGTTTAGTTTAAGAAAAGATGTTTTTGTTTCAGGTCATTAAAAAGCAATATTATTAAGGTTACGGTCCTTAAAATAGGAAACAATATTTCTAAGGTTATAGGTTAATAAAAAAAAAAAAAATGATTTAAAATATATAAAAGAAAAACAAAAGTTACAAAGTGGTTTCCTTCATGTAGGTAATATTTTTTTTTAACCTACCAAAAAATCTAGCTTATAAATAAATTCCTAAATATACAAAACTAAATTGGGTACTGATATACAGGAATGTGAAGCCAGAGCCATTACCTTATATGGGGATAGAGTCAGACACACTAAAATTTTGAAGGAGGAGCCAATGAAAATAAAAATATTGTGGCTTCCAGCTCCTACCATTAAGTAATTACACATTTATAAATACATATTTATTATAGTATTGTACTTTCATTTTAAAAAATTTTAATTATACAATATGTTCATAAATTAGCTCTCGCTCTCTCTCTCTCTCTCTCTCTCTCTCTATATATATATATATATATATATATATATATATATATATATATATATATATATATATATATATATATATATATATATTATATATATAATATTATATTTTTTGTTTTGTGTGTGGGCGTTAAAATAATTAACCTTTTTAATTATAAACAACTGAAAATAAAGGAGTAAGGGGGAAAAAAAAAAAAAAAAAAAAACTTTCATTAAATCATAAATTTCATAACTCAGATGTAATGGTTTCATCTATTTCGTAAAGCAAATAAAACTTGCGCAAGAATAGCAAATTTGATATATACATCATTTTAGGGCTAAAGGAGATGGTGCAAAGATAGGCTACTCAGTATTGCTCTTTCTCTTTTTTTACTTTTTGAATAATTTAATTTTTTAAAAAAAAAAAAAAATTTTTTTTTTTTTTTTTTTTTTTTGCCCATTTTACCTTGGGCACATGCATGCACGCACAATCGCGGTCTCTCTCTCACTCAGGTGCACAATATATATATATATATATATATATATATATATATATATATATATATATATATATATATATATATATATATATATATATATATATATATATATATATATATATATATATATATATAATATAAACTTTTCAAAATGGCTAGAGAAGCTTGGGATCCTGTGTTTAAATATGATGCTTTAACCAATTAATGATAGGTACATTATCCACATTTACATAACTAATTTAAATATTTTATGACATTAAGACCAGCCCATACACTAGCAAAATTTTGTATGAAAGTCTGCCCATACCTGTTCTGATTATCATACACACACTCACAAAAAAAAAAAAAAAAAAATAAATAAATAAAAAAATTTTATGATTATTTGAAGAGCAATTTCATTTTATTTTCTACTTTATAAACAATATATATATATATATATATATATATATATATATATATATATATATATATATATATATATATATATATATATATATATATATATATATATATATATATATATATATATATAGTTAAAAACTTTTCCTATTTCAGAAACTAGATGAGCTTCATAGAAAAATGTTACTAGCATTCAGTTAGCTTAATGTTGAGACCCAATAACCAAACCAACTTTTTTATTTAACAGGTGTAAATTAAAATTAAAATTGCTGAAATGATCATTCAATAAATGATTAATTAATATAAGAAATTCAATAAAGCAGTTAAAGTAGAGATTTTTCAAAATTTGTATTATTATGGTAGACCATCAGTCTAGATGTTGCTGACCAGATTAAATATTTTTAATATTCTGAATCTCTGGCAAAATTCACTTTAAATTTTTTTAATTATTTATGATAATTCTAAATTAAAAAGTTACTATCAGGTGGCAAAAATATTATACAACTTTTTGAAAAACAAATTAAACCAAAACATTTAAAATTACAAGTACTTCAAAACCTATTAATAACAAAAATTATGATGACAATATATTCTGCTCAAACATGACAAACATCGATTTTAATTACAATTATTTATAAAGAGGCTCCTGTACTTATTTCGAAACTCTGTTAATTCTACGAAAAGTCCCAAACACTAAAGAAAAAAAAGAAAATAAATATAGAAATTTTTTTTTTCCCTACCTTTGAAAGGGCTGTCTTTTAATGTAATTGTCTCTTACAAAGTCTTGCACCTGCTTTTGCGTTCGGCCACTATACCTGAAAATACATTATAGATGATTTTTACAATTTATGATTGAAAAGTAAAAATATTTTAATATTTTATAACATCTTAAAATTATAGTTAAGGTTGAAAATATAAGAAATATAAATTTTTTTTGTTTAATTACAATTTGAAAGGAGCTTCAGTACCTGAAAGATGAACCCCTTGAGAGGACTCGGGTCTTTTGCCGTGGCAACTTTTTGACAGTTGAGCATCTAAAGAAACCATGATGTTCAACGCATTTTTTCCAAAAGTTTTTACATTCATTTCGTCCATCAAAGAAGAATTCTACAACATCCTTATAATACCCCTGCAAAGGGAGGCTGAAGTAGCTCATAATAAAATAAAAAATTCATTTTACTTTTAAACAAGAAAATTAAATGTAAAAATCACTTAATGTTTAGATGATATAATTATCCGTTTTAAAGTTTACACTTTCATGGAGAATTGCCACTTTACTGAGAATATATATATATATATATATATATATATATATATATATATATATATATATATATATATATATATATATATATATATATATATATATATATATATATATATATATATATATATATATATATATATATATATATATATATTAGAGTGGTCCTTAAAATCAAATGTTTTAATTACTTTGCTCCTACAGCATCAATTTGCTGTATTTTAGGAAAAAAACTCTGTAGCCAAAACTTTTTCAAGTTATGTCAATAGGAACATCTTGCACATAGATCACAAAGTTTTATATTAATGCTGGTCTAAACCCAGCTAACGTTCCCTCTTTTTTACGGGTGCGTGCGGCTTTGACTAGAGGACTCACTTTCGCTAACGACCGTGGCTGGAATGCTCAGAAAACTAGACATTCTGAATGAAACATAATGAACATTTGCACAATTTCGACCATTCACTATAAAAATAAATGATTATGTAGGAAAATATTTTACTATAGTCACCTGGATTAATATATATATATTATATATATATATATATATATATATATATATATATATATATATATATATATATATATATATATATATATATATATATATATATATATATATATATATATATATATATATACCGTCAAAAAATTGATTCAAATGATTAGTATAAAAATATTCAAGGATCTGTTGGTGGGTAAATTTCCCTAAGTGTAAAAAGGTGAAAAGAGCCAGAACCATCATCATCACGCCCTCCTTTTCTGCAGTTTTGGATAGAACGAAGATGTCTGATCGCACCGCCACATGTGTTCTAATTGAAACTGCCTGTTTTTCAGGGCATGATATAAACAAAATAAATTTAAATCGATCTTCTATTTGTTGTGAATGAATGGCACAAAGGAAACACATGGCAACACATTTAAAGAAAGAATTCAAATCAGAGACCCCATTGCTAGTTCACTGGGATGGAAAGTTTATGCAGGATCTAACATCAAAAGAACACATTGATAGGCTTCCAATTTTGGTATCGGGAAAGAACACAACACAATTATTTTATGTACCAAAGTTAGAAAGTGGAACCAGAGTCAATATGGCTAATGCTGTAGTAAAGGAATTGGAAAAATGAAATCTTACTCAAGTCATTGAAATGTTTTCTGACACAACAGCTTCAAATACTAGCCACGACAAAGGAGCACCCATATTATTGAAGATAAATTTCAAAAAGATTTATTATATCTTCCATGCTGGCACCACATATTGGAGCCGATTCTTAAAGGTGTGTTTTCAGATCTTGGAGCTGCTTCTGATCCTGAATTTCTCCTATTCAAGAGGTTTCAAGATATTTGGAAAAATATTGATCAAAATATCATTCCCTGAAAGTATGGATGTTTCAGAACCAATTTCATTTAACAAAGACAGAAGAGACTGGGCTTCAGAGAATTTGTATATTTAAAGTGAAGTTTTAAGCAAAAATGTGGATAGATGCTTCTAACCCTGTGGCAGCTCCTTGAAATGATTTTGATCTATTACATACCTTAAATTTTTATCAGAAAATAGATGCAAAGGTAAGAAATGTTGCTTTAAATAAACTTTTACAACACTTATGGTACTTTTTGGAAGAATTAATTGCACTTTACCCTAAATGCCCACCTCCAAAGAAGATTACAATTCCAAAGACATCAATTTCCAACTGTGAGTTACAAGACTTTGCAACACAGAGGACAATTGCTTTTCTTCAGAAACTGAACAATGATACAGCATTTTTACACACAGACCCTGAAACATGGCTAAAACGAGATGATTATCAGAAAGGAGTATCCATTATAACAGAAAAATTTAAAGAATGAACAATGATTTTGCAGAATGAGGAGGAGTATTAAATCTAAGATTATAATAAAACATTAACAAAGAATGAAGAGTAACTTCAAATCATACTCCAAATAGTACCAGAACACAGAAAACTATTCCCAGATAGTAAGAGGTCAACATTATTAGGTCAAACCACCAGGCAAGAATGAATAGTTAGCAGCTATGGAACTCCAGCCATGAGAGATTAATACTCCTACAGGAAGGGGACCTGGACAATTGCTCTCAGGGTAAAACTGTAACAATGAAGTGTAATAAGTTCTCATTCATCAATTCTTAAAATATTTTAAATTGATTGGTTTTACTTCCATAGCAACCTATTCGGAAGACTTTTTAAAATTTTTTTTTCACATATCATAAGGACCACCCTTTTATTTATTTACTTATATATATATATATATATATATATATATATATATATATATATATATATATATATATATTATATATATAATATATATATATATATATATATATATATATATATATATTCTTTTTCCCTAACAATCACTATTTTTATTATTATAAAAAACACAACAGTTTAAATCAACTTTATTGATGACATTATTATTGATTTAAACTGTTGTGTTTTTAATAATAAAAAAAAGTGATTGTTAGGGAAAAAGAATATTTAGATAAATATATCATGCGAATAAAATTAGCATGAAATATATGTGTGTATATATATATATATATATATATATATATATATATATATATATATATATATATATATATATATATATATATATATATATATATATATATATATATATTACCACCACACATGGACAGAGCCGTTTGGGGGCATATAAAAGAGAAAGGAGGAAGAGGTGGGCACAGACGGAAGTCTCGAAGAGAGAAGATTAAATGTAGGAGGAAAAATAGATGACGGAAAGTAGTTCCACAGAACAGAAGTGGCTGGAAAGGAAGAGGCACCAAAACGGGCAAGAATGAGGTTTCCAGTATTCACACAAAATTTGTGTGAGAGCAGGGCACCCCTTGTACAATGAGGGCAATGCAATGGTGGAGGAATGTAAGAGGCCAATTCCCTTGAGCACCTGCCATTGTAGTACCTATAGAAAAGATATAGTGCACCAATGTCACATCGCAGAGATAGAGGGTCAAGAGAGTTTGAGAGTAAATAACAGTTTATTAATCTTTTGGTTTTAGACTTAACCCTACACAGAAGAGTGGAGGAGCGGGAGCCTCCCCACCCCCCAATGTGAAAACAATATTCCATACAAGAGCAAATAAAACCCTTATATAATTGAAGTAACTGCTCAGAAGAGAAAAATTCTCACAACCTGAACAGTATTCGCAGCTTCTTAGAGGCTGCTTTAGCAACCATTGTGATATGTGGTTTACAAGATAAAATACTGTTCATGTTAAGCCCAAGATTGTTAATGTTATTTACAGGTGAGAAGGGAGAGTCATCAAAGAAAATAGGAAAGTTGGAAGGTGTTTTTGAGAGGAAGATGTGAAGTTTGAGTTTTCAAAGAGTTGAATTTCACAAGGTTGCTAAGACCCCACCAGGAAATTCTATCCAGATCAGCAAGAATATAATAGGAAAGTTGAAGACGAGATGCAACTCTATAAGCAAAAGAGGGAGCAGATTTGAAATGAGTAGAAGAAAGAAGAGTGGAGTAATCATCATAAGAATGAACAGAGTTAGAAATGCAGTTGAGAAGATCGTTAATGAAAAGTAAGAACAAAGTTGAAGATAAAACAGAACCCTGAGGAACAGCACAATTGACAAGAAAGAGGAAGATCACTTCATCTACAAGTGCTGGAACAATCTTAAAGAAAACTAGAAAAGAGCAAGAAAAGAGGAGGAGGAAACCCAAGGGAAGGGAGCTTTGAGAGAAGCAATGTATACCATGCCCAGTCAAACGCCTTGTATATGTCAAGCACCACAACACAAGACTCCCCGAAACCCCTAAGGGCAGAAGACCATAAATCAGTGAGACCAGATGTTCCTTCCACTATAGAGCCAGTATCCCCATGGTAAAAAGCTCCAGTATTAACACTACACAAAGACCTACTTCTTCTAGATTCACTACACTGGAGTAGGTTCTCATTTTACAAACACTTAACATAATTACAGACAACACATTCATTTAAAAAATACGAACAAAATAAGCAAAACAGAAGTAGCCTTGGAGAATACAGGAGTATTAGTTTTCAAAATAGTCCCTCATCCACTCCTCTCCAAATCACCACTTGGGAGTTCGTGGCCTCCAGTAATGAGGTTGATGCCAACAAGACTTTACAGCCACTTGCCTTGATACACAGTATTTTTTTTTTTTTTTAAATATTTCAATAACATTCACAGCATTTGTCTAATTTCCACTGTCAAACACCACCACTTCTTGACCTTTTGGTGTGTGTGTCGCACCAGCAATCCTTTTTTGAACCCTCTTAGTGACTCTATCCTCAATTTTCAGCCAAAGGTGGTTGTTACACTTAAGTGTCCAATGATAGGAATTGTTCTTGTGTCTATGATTTTGAGTCGTTCAAATTTTTTTCCACCTTGTGGCTTGGCCTCTCTTTTAGAACATTAGAAAAATAAAGACAGTCAGAAGCCAAGACTGTCCGAGTCAAAACAAATAACAATAATGATAATACCAGCGCATGGAACAAAGAATAAGTCTATCCTAACCCAAGTTATCATTTCATTCATGCAAAGTAAGAAAAATACTACATATATTTAGTAAACCTACTAATGACATTATACAACTAATTACACACACAATGAATCAACATCCACTACAAAATTCCTAGTTAGGCTCAGTCATGAGCTGGTCTAAAAATTCATATATACCCGCCAATATGGCTTAGTAAAGTTATACTATACGATACCTAACCATCCATACATCTATCTAGCCCCCTATTAAATATTGCAAGAGAATCACAGTTAACAACCCTATTACTGAAAGAGTAATTTCCAAGATCAAAATGGCATGACCTTTTTAATTTTCTTATCATGTCCTCTTCCATGGTCCACTATAAAGTATTTTTCAATCTCTGTATTACTGTCAGAGGCAAATATTTTGTAAACTTCTATCATATCTCCTCTGAGAAACCTCCTTTCAACCCAGAACATTCCCAGATCCTTCCTCTCTTCATAGCTCTTACACTCAAATCCAGAAATCATCCTTGTTGCTCAACGTTGTACTCTCTCCAGCATATCTATGTCTTTTCTTAAATGTGGAGCCCAAACGTGCACAATATTCTAATGCTGGCCTAGCATAGCTATTATATAGTTTGCCTTTAACCTTTTTTGCTCTTGTAAACTACATTGCGATTTATTATATCTGACATTTTATTAGGTCTATTCCTTGCTTTTAAATACTGATCACTCACTTTCAGATTACTGCTAATAATCACACCTAAATCTTTTTCTTGGCCCACAATCTCAAGCCAATCCCCATTCATATCATAATTAAACACTTCATTTGAGTAACCTACATGGAGAACTTTCCATTTTTAACCATTAAAATTCATATGCTACTTATCTGCCCATCCAAGAAATCTATCTAGATAACCTTGAAACTTAACATATCCATCATTATTCCTTTCTGAGGGAGCCACTTTGGTATCATTTGCAAACTTAGAAACCTTCCATTTAAGACCTTTATTTAAATCTATATATATATATATATATATATATATATATATATATATATATATATATATATATATATATATATATATATATATATATATATATATATATATATATATATATATATATATATATATATATGGGGAACAATAATGGTCCCTGCACAGAACTCTGTGAGACCCCACTCTTCACTGCTTCCCATAATGACTTATTTCCCTTCAGTAGTACACACTGCCTTCTGTTCTTCAACTAATTTTTAACCCAATATATAAAATATAAAATGCAATACAAGTGTCAAAGCTGATAAACATATATGAATGTAAATAATATTCATTTAGTAAACCTTCTAAAATCCCCCTGTGATTCAATTTTATTTATACCTAATTCTTCATAATTTTACTAATAAACTTTTAACATTCTAATTAAATGCTTAACAGAATGTTAGTCATAAATTGTCTACTCTTGTGGTGAAGGTCGCCATGTATTTTCTTAGAAAGAATGTTTAAACAAAAGTTCTAATTCTTGATTAAGGGCAAAAGTTTGTGTGGTGTGAAGTTAAGCATGCAATAAATAAATTTTAAAAAATAAAAAAAATTTTTTTTTTAAAACTATTACAACAGTTTCCAGTCTAGTCTACATGGTTTACATACAATTTGCTGCAGGAGCAGCTCTGACAACTCATAATCACAGTATAAAACTTTTTCACATTTTAAGTAAAACCATTTTAGTATTAAGATAAACGTTTTGATAAAATTGCATTTAGACATTGAAGCAGATGTTTCTATAACAAGTGATCATAACTGTTAAGAAATATAACAGCATACTTAATAATGGAGTTTGCCAAAATATTTTTGAAGGGTTAAGTAAAGTTTGGGAAACCCTTAACTATTGCAATTTGAAACTATTTTAAATATTTTTAAAACAAAAGTATGGATGACATTCTTTTGAATTCACCTACGAAACTCTTCCCATCAGGAATTTTTCAAATATAGTATAATAATAATAATAATAATAATAATAATAATAATAATAATAATAATAATAATAATAATAATAATAATAATAATAATAATAGTAAAAAATATTTTCAATACATGTTGCAAAATAAACTGTTAACAAGGTAATAATAAAATACAACTTCTATATTTGCAACCCACCTCAGGCCAACGTCCTCCATATGGAAGCTTTAAAAGAACACATATATATATATATATATATATATATATATATATATATATATATATATATATATATATATATATATATATATATATATATATATATATATATATATATATATATATATATAATCAAGCAGTTAATTACTTATTATTATTATTTTATAAATCATTTCATAACTGAAAGGAAATTATAAGTTGCAAGAGTTAAAGTAAAAATAGATAACTATGGTATTAATGGTTTGTGTATATATATATATATATATATATATATATATATATATATATATATATATATATATATATATATATAATATATATATATATATATATATATATATATATATAATCTTAAAAAAAAAAACTCATAAATTAAAAGAAAAAAGTAAAGAAAAACTAGTACAACAAATTTTGCAAAAGAAGATCCCACTAATATAATATATATATATATATATATATATATATATATATATATATATATATATATATATATATATATATATATATATATATATATATATATAAAAGAAATTATGCTTAATAATTTGCTTATTCACAACAGGAAGACGAAATATTTACATAAAGGTAAAAATATTGAAATTTCCTTTAAAAAAAATAGTAATAGTATATATGTTCAATACAAAGCATGAGAAATTACGTAAATAGTTAGTTAAAATAGAAAGATTATGCATCCATTTGTTACTGTAAATGCTTAAAGAATTCATTAGTAACTAAAATAAAATAAACTTTACCTCTGAGCCCTGCTTGGTATTAAGTGGGAGGGAAGTGAAATTGTCCACCAAAAACCAGTCCGAGAAGCAAAGAAAGAAGTACAAATATATATTTATACCATATATATGTTAAACAGAGAAAAAATGAATAATTCTTATGGACAAAAATATATGGTAAGTAAACCAAAAAATTCAATTTTACACAAGGAAAAAAATAAATCTTAATATTTCATACTTTTAGCCCATTAGGTGATTAGTAAACTTTAAGGACTTGTTTCCTCAATATATATATATATATATATATATATATATATATATATATATATATATATATATATATATATATATATATATATATATATATATATTCTTTTAATTGCCACTAGTATAAACCATGGAATCGTTTTGTATACTTGTATGACTGCTTGAGGATTCGAACCTGGGTCCAAAAGATGGAATGCCATTGTGCTAACCACTACACCACTGATGGTTCAAAAGGAAATCGTCTGGAACTTCTACTGACATAGCGCCTTAGTAAGAAAGCTCCGTAAGATCTCCCCGACCACAACTTGGGTTTCGAATCCTAAAGCAGTCATATATATATATTATATATATATATATATATATATATATATATATATATATATATATATATATATATATATATATATATATATATATATATAAGAGACATAACCACTTACAAATAAATACATGCTATTAACCCATTATATGACTAATTAGTTTTAAGAAAATCATATATTCTATTCTGTGTGGACCAATAGTTCTTGCATTTTTTATTTTACATTTAAAAAAACTAAGTTAGAACTCACTGTAACATAAAATGTTCTAAAGTTTTGTACTCATTTAAATACATCATAGAAATTCAAAACTAGAAGGGACTTAGTTTGAACTCAAATAATGGGCACAATTTTATGAATAAAGAAATAACACCACTTACAAACAACAAAATTCATACTATTGATTATCTTAAATATTTACTGCCCATATTCATCAAGTGTGTGTATGTGTGTGTGTCTGTGAATGAGAAATCAAATCATTCTATATTTCAAATGCTGGATTTCACTTTCAAACATTTGTCTCAATGAATAAATGCTTTCTTTCAGTTTAATGTAAACAATAGCTGTAACTGAAGGCACATTTATGATCTAACTTTGGCCTTAACTATCACTCTGGAAAAAGTGCTGCCTATCAAATATTTTGTAGTCATTGAGGACTCACTTATAGTAGTTTTACATAAATGAAATCCTGAAGTAACAGAAAATGTCCAATTTAAAATTAATATTTTAAAATAAATTAAAAAATTCTACTTTTTAACTTAAAAAAAAAAAAAAATAAAAAAAAATAAGAAGTCTATAAAATGAATCTTTGGTTCCTTTTCAACTAAAATTGATCAAGTCACCTGACCTCATAGTCAAAAGGGCGCTCAAGCAATCTTATCCAGATTTCAAGTAGGTGATAGAAGTAAAAAGTAAAATTCCAGCTGAAAATATAAACTGCTCTCCCTGGAATCATTACATGAAAAATGGTTTCCTAATGGGGTGTCCCAGATCTCTAAAATTTCATCAGAGATGAAGAAGTTAATTAAGACTAACTATGAGGTAACAATACAATGAAATTCAAGCATTTATCTAGAGAAAGAGAAGGTAAAGTTGTTTACCTTTACATGGACATTATTGTTTTGTTAACTCTTCAATGTAATTCATTGTATAATTAAAACTTAAAGAACCCATCAATAAATTCAAAATTTCAATATAGTGGCCTGCAGAAACAAGACTGTTGAACAGTAAAAGTTGATTCCGAGATAAACTACATATTTGGTAACTAAAGTTATAAAAAAAATATTAAAATCAGTATTACCAATATTTTTTAACTTTTTTTCGCATTCCATATATCATATATTCTTAAAATTTCCTTAAATACACTTATACCAGAATATATAAGTATACAGTCAAAATTTTACCATGAAGTCAGTAAAAGTTATTTCAACTTGGTACAAAAGTTGAATTTTTTTTTTTTTTTTTTTTTTTTACTGTATTTATTACTGTGATTGATGTACTCTGTTCCAAAACAAAACAATTTGTTAGTAGTATACAACTGCTTTTGTAGTTTCGATTGAAGTAACAAAATAAAGATTAAAAAAATTTTTTTTTATTAACAAAATGGATTGTTAATTAATTTAAATAATTTTTATAATTAAATAATAAATAAAATTGTCATGCTTTGCTGTGTGCAATTAGGATATATAGGGTCTAGTATACGTCAGTGGTAAAATTAAGTACCAGCCTTGGGTAAAATAGCCAGCCTTGTATTACAGTGTGGTATGTGGGCCTAACAATGAGTGAATTTATAATTAAAGAAAGCTAATAAGTTAATAAAGTGAAATAAATTTTTTATAGCTAATAAGTTAATAAAGTGAATTAAATTTTTTATAGCCTGTCCTACTTTGTATGTGAAATAAAATTTGGCTTATGCTAAAGAATAGGCTTGGGTATTAAGGATAATGAACAGCTATTAAGTGTAAGACCAGTGTTTGCAGAATTTTATTAACAAGTTTAAGGTTAATTTATTGCACCTAATGACCAATTAGAATTATTAACAATAGGTGAAGTAATTACTTAATTAAAAATAATCATTTTGAGTTCAAGCATTAAGGCTAAATTTTTCAAACTTCCTTGAACAATCACAGTTTTACCACTTTACAAATAACACAGTATTTTACCAAATTTAATAAATTAGATAACCAATGAGTGTTGTGTACAATTAGGAATATGGACCAGGAATAGTAACAAAGAGAATATACTTTGATGGTAGAAAAGTTAACAGTATCTTTCAATAAAAAATAGGAGCTAAAATATACTAAAGAGTAAGGAAAGAGGAGCACATTAGAGTGATTTATTAGCCTAGTGGGCAATACGCTGGTCACGTCACACCAGCGAGTGGAACCAGTAGTGAAATAGCCAATTGCATCCTTAAGTACCTAGAAGATAATGATATTGACATTAATGAACTGGAAGTGATTGGTTGTGATGGCACAGCAATAAACACAGGGTAGAAAAATGGTGTTATCAGCAACATAGAGGTTAAAGTTCACTGCCCATTGAAGTGGTTCATTTGCTTATTTTACTTTAACGAGTTACCATTCAAACATTTATTTGGATACTTGGATGGGGAGATGCTGGGACCAGTGTCATTCTCTGGGAAAATCAGCAAACAACTGCTCGATTGGGAGAAACTACCAGTTATAAATTTTGAAGCAACTGCATTACATGAAATCAATGTAAATAAAACTGATCTTTGTAAAACCAACAGTACCTTCTGAATATTGTTAGAGCAATCCAGACAGAACAATGTGCTTCGGATCTGGCTGTAAAAAATCCTGGACCTCTTAATCACTCCCAATGGCTGAAATGTGCAAACCGGGTTTTACAGTTGTTTATTTCCAAAAAAGTCCTACAAACGAACTCAGAATGCCTGTAAACTATATTGTGAAAACATATGCTTCTGTATGGTTCGATATTAAAAGATATCAGTCAGTGAAATATGGTTCTAAACATATCTTTAAGGTTGTTCAAACAAAAAGAAATTTAACAGACATTAAAAGAATCATCAATCCTGTGATTGAGAAAACGCTTTATTCTGTCATCTAGAACATGTTGATCAATGATAGTGGATGAGAGGAAACACATATGAAAGTTGGGTTACAGGAGGCAAGAACTCAAAATCCGAAGAAGAAGTCTGCTAGAACTTTTACGACTCCTTCAATTAAATTTGATGCCACGGACTACAGTGAATTAATAGACTGGACAAAATGTAAGCTGTTACCCTCTCCAATGATGGAAAGCTTGACAACAATGACTATTTAGTGAGTTCTGCAAATAAAACTCTGCCTGCATTTCAATCTTTTAAATTTTCATCCCATACCCAAGCTGTTGAAAGATGCATCAAACTTGTCACAGAGTCTGAAGAAAAGTATGCAGACAAGAAAACAGAGAAGGCTATATTAGAGCAACTTTGCTCTCAAGATCCAAAATGCCAAAATTTAATACAAAATCTGAATTTTAGACGTTTTTGACTAACTCTACAAATAATTTAACATCATTTTATTGATTGGATGGTTGGGAAAGGTGTGGGTGGAACTCAAATTGCAGCCACCTCCTCATGGTGAGTTCTGGGTCATTTTAAAAAAAAATTGTGAAATGGGCTAAGAGCTGCAAAATTATATATACTCTTATCAAAATAAAAAGTATAAAATCACTCACAATAATGAATTATAAAAAAAGATGGTCTTTTATAATTTAAAATACCACAGTTCATGTTTGTAAAACTATAAAAACCCCAATTTTTCACCTTCATTCTAAAATTTTAGATCTTTGGCGTAAACTCATATATGGTTTTAAATATCATATTTCTGTCATCAGACAATTAAAATTAAGTATTTAGACACTAATTATTAAAAGCTGAAAAACGTTACCTGTATATTTGAGTGTGAAATTAAAATTTAGTTTTTTTTTGTGTAATTTTTCCCAAATTTAGACCCTTTGCGCAAACTGAAGATACAACATGCAATCTTTTCCATTATTTTTTCGTTGGTTAGCATGCAAATACACAACTTTTAAGCCCTATTAGAATTTGATACTCAAAAAATCAATTTTTTCAACCCACCCTAATACACAACTCTAGTGTAAAAGTTCTAGAACAAAAAATTGTAGTTTTTGATTGTAATCCTGCTGCATTTCATAATTTTAAAATTGCTTTTCAAAATGTTTTTGATAAACCATACTTCTGTAATATACAAGAATTTGCTTACCTTAAATGTTCCTTAAAAGGGATTTCCTTATTATAAATTAAGTGTATACAAGAGTCAGAGATGGCTTATGAAGAAGGTTGGTTTCAGTTAGCTGAATGTTAAGCTTTCCCTGGTCAAATTAATTTTTCTCAAATAAAAAATTTTCTAAATCCCCCAATACCAGTTAAATCATGTTTTTACAAGAATTCCAGGCACAAATAAATGCAGATGTAAATTTGCCAAAAAATAAAATAACCATAGAAGATATAAACTTGTATATTTATTTTAATTCACTTTAAAAAAATTGCTAGACTATTTAAGAGCCTGGGTTATAAGTTATATCAATCTTTCAAAGAATTTTAAAAGTTCTATTGCTGAAGCAAATAGAACTCTGGAAGATCAAGAGTATAATAAAAATTTTAATTCTAATCTGATTCTGTAAAGTTTACAAATGATAAAAATCCTAATGCAATAAAACCAGGAGAGACTAAAGAAAATTCTAATGCATTTTACAATAAACTAATGTCCCAGAGTTCTTTCGTTGCTATATTGGCAGATAAGGAATGTAAATTGTGCTTTAAAAAGGTCATAGTATTTCTAGGTGTTAAGAGTATCCTAGTAGTAAAGAGAAATTTGAAAGAAATAAAAGTTTCAAATAGTGTAAAAGTTATACTTCTAAGTATCATAATGAAGAAAGCTATAAGGTTAAGGTGGATAATTGTAAAAAAAAAAATATAAATGAAGAGAGAAAGAGAGAGAGAGAGAGAGAGAGAGAGAGAGAGAGAGAGAGAAAAAGAGAGAGAGAGAGAGAGAGAGAGAGAGAGAGAAGAGAGAGAGAGAGAGAGAGAGAGAGAGAGAGAGAGAGAGAGAGAGAGAGAGAGAGAGAGAGAGAGAGAGAGAGAGAGAGAGAGAGAGAGAGAGAGAGAGAGAGAGAGAGAGAGAGAGAGAGAGAGAGAGAGAGAGAGAGAGAGAGAGAGAGAGAGAGAGAGAGAGAGAGAGAGAGAGAGAGAGAGAGAGAGAGAGAGAGAGAGAGAGAGAGAGAGAGAGAGAGAGAGAGAGAGAGAGAGAGAGAGAGAGAGAGAGAGAGAGAGAGAGAGAGAGAGAGAGAGAGAGAGAGAGAGAGAGAGAGACTCAATATTAGAAAAAAAATTTGTTTCATTATTGATAGGTCAACAAACTTTTTTTTATTCAATCTAAGCTACAATTTTACCGGAATATAGAGTTCCAAGCTTTCTCAAAAATATTTATTTGTATTTCAATAATTATATATATATATATATATATATATATATATATATATATATATATATATATATATATATATATATATATATATATATATATATATATATATATATATATATATATATATAACACACATGTCCCATAGGAGTTTTAACATATGTATTTTTTTTCTTCAGATATTCAATCAGATGTGTTTGACTAAAGATCAATGGATTGACATTATCATGAGGGTCGGCTCATGTAGCTGTCGCAAGGTTGCAACCGACTTTAACAGAAAATATGGGACGACTATCACACACGACACTTTGGCAAAACTCATAAAATTTAAAAAAAACGGGATCTGTTACAAATCAGACAAGAAGCGGTCGCAGATGGTCGGAGATGAAGGTACAACACGTAGGGTACTCTCCACGCTTACACGGAGTTCCAAGAAAGGTATACGACGGTTACCTACTACAATCGGTGTCAGCAGATCCAGTATCGGCCGCATTTTAAAAACAAACAAATATTATCAATTCAAGCTGCATTTGGCACAGCATATGTGTAAAGACGACCCAGATAGACTGCTGGAATTTTGTGAGTGGGTATTGAGCAAAATTCAAGAAGATGCAGGTTTTTCAGCCGTCATAGTTTACAGACGAAGCAAACTTTTACGTCAATGAAGAGGTGAATCGACAAAATGAACATAGAGCACTACAAACCCTCACTGGCTGAGCCCAACAAAGCAGCAGCGTGCTAGTAAAATAATGGTATGGACCGGGATATGGGGTCACATGGTTATTGCACCATTTTTTATTGAGAGGAATCTTACTGCCGATAAGTATCTGAACATTACCGACATAACTCAACCTGTGCTTGAATGTGTTCTTCAGCAGTGGAAGACAAGCATTGAATTGTGTTTCGAACGCAATGGCGTTCATGTAGAGAATATTATGTAAATAAAAGTGGTTTTGCGTTTACATGTATTATTTCCCTATGTATGGAAACTTATGTGACACCCTGTTTAATATATATATATATATATATATATATATATATATTATATATATATATTATATTTATATATATAATATATTAATATAATAATATAATTATATATATATAATTTTAATTTTTTTTTTTTTTTTTTTTTTAAAATTTTTTTTAAAAAAAAAAAAAGAAAACAGTTGTATCTCTCTCTCTCTCTCTCTCTCTATATATATATATATATATATATATATATATATATATAAATATATATATATATATATATATATATATAGGAATATTTTTTTTTTTTTTTTTTTTTTTTTTTTTTTTTTTTTTTTTTTGATTTTTTTTTTTTAAATATTTACGGGATCGGGATTTTGAATTTTTTAATATATTGGCTTCGGCTGTCCACGGTCACTATATATCTATAATAGTGGCAAACCCAGATCCACCGACTGGGAAGCGCCTGATAGTGGTGTAGCAAAATGTTTT
>SEYY01015128.1:12500-17740 GCA_009176605.1 Armadillidium nasatum | reverse complement strand
GATTTATCGCTTCGGCGTAAGTATCATGACGAGGGAGTGCTGAAAGATTTGTTCCGTTTACGAATAGGTATAGGAGACCAGTCATTGAAAAAAACCCTTTGAACATGGGTAGAAAAATGCCACATACAAATCAGTTTAGATTCAGAATGATATTATTTCTTTATGTGGTACTACTATAAAGGAAAGCATCATTAATAAAGTCAAGGAAGCGTGCGCGTATAGCTTACTAGCAAATGAAACTGCTGATATTTCTGGAAAGTAACAGTTATACATAGTGTTGGGGTTTTTAAACAAAGGGGTCGATAAAATCAAGGAGGAATTTATTGGCTTTGTAGAACTGGAAGGGCTTGACCAAAAAGCCGTTGCGAAAGCCATTGATGATTTTTTCAAGAGCGAAGGACAGGATCTCCAAAAATTCGTGGGCTTGGGTTTCGATTGCAGTTCTACGATGTCTGGCAAAGACTGTGAGGTCCACCAAGCAATATTGCGGGAATAGTATAAAAGTTTCATTGCTCTTCACACAATCTAAATCTGGTAGTAAGTAATTTAAACACAATACCCGAAATCCACAATACTGTGGGAAACATAAAGGACACTATTACGTTTTCTGCGAGTCGGTCTTGAGAAGAAAATTAATGTCAAACATCCCAAGCCTATGCCGGACCAGATGGTCTGAAAACACAAGTGCATCAGAGAGTTTTAGGAGCACTTTGTACGAGTAATGCAAGCGTTAGAAAACCTTTTAAAGGAAATGCCGCCACAAGAAAAAGCGCCTTTCAGGTGCATTCAGCGGCATGCAAGTCGTCATTCATCATGACTGCTGTACTCTGCGGTGTTAGAGCCAGTAGTGAATGCTCTCCAATCCAAGACCTTGATATCCTCAAAACTTCGTAGCACATTTAACGCATTGTGAAAATAGTTAAGCACCATAGTAAAGATGAAGACAAAATCACCGATGAAGTGTTAAAAGAAGCTAATTAAATCGCCGAGCAACTAGGACTCGATCTGAATATACCATGGATTGTTGGTAGGCAGCTGCACCGCAGCAACCATCCAGCAACAAATCCCATGGAGTTCTGGAGAAGATCCTTAATAATTTCTTGTCTGGATTCTGTATAACCTCTTTTTTAGAATTATATTTTCTTATTTAAAATACATCTGCCTTTGCATTGACATATTTACATCCTTTCTAACAATCGTATAATAAAGGAAAAGGCAGGTTCATTTTACAGTTTTTACGATTTTGATAGCTGAGCTAGAATTTTAGTACAAAATATGGAAGGAAAAGAAACTGAGTAGCGAAAAACTAAAATATCTTGTCGTCTTCCAAGTCTTAAAGGAGACTGAACCTTTCTTTCCAGCGACGAAAGGTCTCTGCTGATACTACTATCCTAGCCATGCACCACCAGTACAGAAGAGTGCTTCTTCAGTACTCTGCGAATGATCAAGACTTGACTACGAAGCACTATGGGAGAGGACAGGTTAAACGGGCTGGCTATGATAAGTGTACACAGAAAATTTTGTGTTTGACAATTACAATTACTTTATTCAAACAGTAGTTGATAAATTTGCCATGAGCCCAAGAAAATTTCTTTTTAATAATATTAATTATTTGCAACTGTTCCATGCTGTGAATTTTTCAACATTTCATATTTTATTTGATATTCTATAGGTAGTATTAATAAAATAAAATGAACTAAATATTAATTATATCCTTATCCATACAAATGTTTCTAGTTTAATATGTCTATAATATATAAGGTATATAAAATTTTAAGGTGCCCCCCCCCCTTCTTAGCTTGGAAGCTGGCGACGTTCTATATATATATATATATATATATATATATATATATATATATATATATATATATATATATATATATATATATATATATATATATATATATATATATATATATATATATATATATATATATATATATATATATATATATATATATATATATATATATATATATATATATATATATATATATATATATATATATATATATATATATATATATATATATATATATATATATATATATATATATATATATATATATATATATATATATATATATATATATATATATATATATATATTCTGCTTAAATCTAAAGTAAACTCTAAATGAATTACAAGGTAAAAACAAAAGAGATTTCAAAATTAATAAAAGTGTAAACAAAAGTTGTTTGTTTTCATTTTCCTAAAGGTATGAAGGGCTCCTGATTTTAAGTCCGTCGTCATGAGAAATAAATTTAAATTCATATTCTTAATTAGTCTTGTAATTAAAAATTACATCTTGGTAAAAAGGTTCTTCCTTTGAACTTACTTAGTTTCTCTCCTTTAAGAAATGAATTAAATTCTGAATATTGAAGCAACATTGTTTCCTTTTCACATTTTAAGCCAAAAACTAATTTTTTTAATCTCATTTGTGAATGAAGGATATTTATAAGCTTTAGTACATTCTTAGAAATTTATAACTCCAGTATAACAAGCTATTGTGAGAAATTCTGAGAAATCTTCTTGAAAATGAAATGAATAAGTTCAACTTAATTAATAATAATAATAATAATAATAATAATAATAATAATAATAATAATAATAATAATAATAATAATAATAATAATAATAATAATCATAATATAATATAATAATAATAATAATAATAATAATAATAATAATAATAATAATAATAATAATAATAATAATAATAATATATAACAAATAATAATAATAATATAATAATATAAAATTACAATAATAATAATAATAATAATAATAATAATAATAATAATAATAATAATAATAATAATAATAATAATAATAATAATAATAATAATAATAATAATAATAATAATAATAATAATAATAATAATAATAATAATAATAATAATAATAATAATAATAATAATAATAATAATAATAATAATAATAATAATAATAATAATTAATAATAATAATAAATAATAATAATAATAATAATAATAATAATAATAATAATAATAATAATAATAATAATAATAATAATAATAATAATAATAATAATAATAATAATAATAAAATAAATAATAATAATAATAATAATAATAATAATAATATAATAATAATAATAATAATAATAATAATAATAATAATAATAATAATAATAATAATAATAATAATAATAATAATGATAATAATAATAACGTATTCTTAAATATAGACATTTTTATATCGAACTGCCTTTTACGCAAAAAAATATTGATATATAAAAAACTAGAAAATAAATTGAAAAAAAAAAATAATTTAACACAATTTTAAGAAGAAAATAGAAGGATTTTAAAACTCGCTAAATTTTATACTTTTACTTTTACTTTTATATAATAATATATATATATATATATATATATATATATATTATATATATATATATATATATATATATATATATATATATATATATATATATATATATATATATATATATATATATATATATATATATATATATATATATATATATATATATATATATATAATATATATATATATATATATATATATATAAAAAAAAAAACTATACAATTCTAGAATTTAATAATAAGAATAATAAAAAAGTAAAAACGTATGGGACAATTTTAGTAATAAATGCTTCTTCTACTGCTGGGATTTCTTAATTTTCTCAAACATGAATCTACAATCTATTACGGTTTAGCGAAGTCTTTTGAAGTTAATATTATACTTTTTATTAGCTTTTAGCTTTGGCTAATATAATATTTTTTTAATAAATTTCTATTTAAATTGCTGAAACTAATTTAATATTTAAATATACTGTGGGGTCCCTTTTCCCTACTCTCAAATATTTACTGAGGAATATAAATGGAGATATTATTTTTTTCCTTTTAATAAAAAAATAAATTCAAAACTTTACTCACACTTTTATTTTTGAGTTTTTCTATTCAAAGGGTATACTGGTTTGCTTTATTAATCTGGTTTAGCCTTAGATTTAGTTTAAATTTTTAGCAGGACTTAAATAATTTGTTAATAAAAAAAAAAAAAAAAAAAAAAAAAACATTAGAAAACATTTATAATAGTTTCTTTCTCATTTGGCCACGGCAGTAAATAGGTGTTCCTTAATTATTTTTTATAAGAATGCCAAGTTTATGGCAGAATATAAGACGGTCTTTGTTCATTAGATATAATCAAGCGTAATAGATATGTCATAGCTCAAGATCTGAGCTATGACTTACTAAAAAATTGGGATAAAAACCACTCCCTTTAAATAAGCAGAAAAAAATGAAGGAGTGGCTTTGGTAACATAGCCCAAAATATATTAAAAGTAGTGAAATGAGACATTGTAGTCAGATTAATTGTGGTTAGATTTATTTAGGTTTGAATTTAACTTTATTTATATTTGATTTAAAATCAGATCTATAAATCAAACATTATTTTAGTAATTTTAAAATTACCAAAAAAATATTACAGTGGCCAAAGAAAAATAAAATTAAAATTTTAGCATACAAAAAATTATTTAATTCCATTTTTTTGTACATGCCCAAAATTAATCGCAAAATATAAAAATTATTAAACTATAATGATTTAAATTTATTAACGGATTTTATCTTGGCTGGTTATATTAAAGAGTTTTCAGAGTGACTTTTAAATACTTTATTTTATTTACAATCTTATCGTTTTCGGTTTAATCTCTTTGCGAGGAGCAAGTCACCTTTTTAACTTTTAATGTTTTTATTAATTGGGATTAATTAAAAAGGGACCCAAGTCCAAAAGCGATTGCCAAAATTGAATTTCATACTCTTTATCTTTATTTTGTTTAAAATCTGCTGTCATTGCAGTCTTATATTCCCATCTCCACTTTAAAGGGTCAAGAAATGTCAATCTTCGTCATACCTCGAGTCATAAAACTGGCACAAAATTGCTTCCTACATGCTCAACGACACCCTAATGATAATTAGGTTCTTTCTTATCGCTTCCAAAAGTATTTATGATCATTCTGATCGGGAGTCTTTCTAAGCGGGCTATCAGGCTAGATTTTACAGAACTCAAAGAGCCCACCATCACCGGTTTCACCATTACTTCCTCGATATTCCACATTCTCCGGGTTTCATACTAGAAAATCTGGAATTTTATTATTATTATTATTTTTTTTTATTATTATTATTATTATTATTATTATATTATTATATTTTATTATTTATTATTATTATTATTATTATTTTATTATTATTATTATT
>SEYY01015128.1:0-10000 GCA_009176605.1 Armadillidium nasatum | reverse complement strand
TATTGCTAAAAACGTCAACTTTAATTTTGTTTCTTCCATTTTCACTCCTAAATTCCTTCCTAGGGCACAAATGCTGTTCCACCTTTCGCTTCAACTGAAATTTTTTCTAAAATTTTGCTTATAATTTCCTCGTTGCCATTACTGTGTTATTGTTCTCTCTCCACCTTCTTCAGCTCAATTATGAATAACAGTGTAATTTCTTCTAAAAGTGTGATTTTTGCGATCTCTAAGATCAGTATTATGAATTTTTATGGAACTGGTTTCCACCAGGTTAATACACATACTACTATGGTTCTAAAAATTTGAGTTTCTAAGTTTAAACCATTCTTTACTTAGTAAACTGTATCATCTCTGCCAGTTGAATTCGACATTTTCTTTCTACTGGAGGAGTGCGTTTTTTTAATGTGTCGAAATAGGGGAACCCCTTTCAACTACCTAACAATCGTCCAGATGCTTTATATTACTTTCTTTCTAAAATTTTTCAATACATTCTGAACATGAAAATTTGGAAAAATCTTAAATTTTAAGCATTCTCCTTTTCATAATATTGATATCTCTTGGTATTTCCTTTTCTTTCCCTCACAAAATAAATTCTAAAATGTTAGGTGTTTTGAGTCGAATTCAGAATTTCTTTACATCGCCCAACTTGTTTTACCTATATAGGGGTATTATTGGTCCTTGTATGAAGTATTCTTTGCATACAGAGGTGACTCCATACACACAGCCTTTCTTGAAAGGGTGAAATCTAAATCTTTTTGTTTTATCAGCTCTTTCGCCCTCACTAACCGTCGTTCGATTGCTGTGTTATTCTTGTTTTGCTTAATTAAATATGTGAAAAAATACACTGTGTACATGTTTTTGGAAAGGTAATTACAAAGAACTAATCTTTCTAAATGATTAATTATATTTTTATTCTGTTGGTGTCATTTTAATTTAATAATATGACGGTACTGAAATACAAACGAAGGAATACACAATTCCATCACACATAAATGAAAGATTTACTTCCGAAACTTATCTTGAAATACTTTGAGAGAAATTTCTACCATTGGTAAGAACATATTTGCTTCCAGACGCAGAAAAAAATCTTTATGTTCAAGATAATAGTTCCAGTTCACATTGCGAAAAGAGTGCAAGATTGGTTCGATGAATATGAACGCAAGATTGTTGTTCGATCCGTACTCGTAGAGATTTAAAAGAGTCTCCGAAATAAACATAAAGCTGATATAAAAAGATGCAATTCAAGCAATGCAATATTTTACATATTACACTCCAACAAAAAAATATTTTGTGATAATTTCAAATTCATCTTCTCTTCAAAATCGAAAATTCTAAATAGATTGGTGGAATCATCCTTTATAAAAAGTTTACAGAATTTCAACATTTTCTCCAGATTTTTTGAACTTGAAAAGTTTTTAACAGAATATCTAAGAATCATTTTTAGACAACTTTTGCATACAATGAAAGATAACCAGATTACATAATTTGTCGTCTCATTTGTTCTGGATTTTTTCATACATTTGACAGCTCATAAGTTTCTTGGCTGCTTTCAATGTCTACTAGTCCGGTTTTGTCTGTTGAGGGAAGGGGTTAGCCTCTTTGAAATATTACGATTAACTTTTTAACTTACCGTTTTTGTCATATACTTTTATTATCGTAATGTTGCCTTCTTTTTTGTGTTGTACTTTTTACCATTTTATTAAAGTGTTTTAAAAAGAATCGATATATATATATATATATATATATATATTATATATATATATATATATATATATATATATATATATATATATATATATATATATATATATATATATATATATATATATATATATATATATATATATATATATATATATATATATATATATATATATATATATATATATATATATATATATATATATATATATATATATATATATATATATATATATATATATATATATATATATATATATATATATATATATATATATATATATATATATATATATATATATATATATATATATATATATATATATATATATATATATATATATATAGTGATGAGTGAATCCGAATACGAATTAGGATTCGAATCCGAATTTGGGAATTCATACACACACTGATTCGGATTCGGATTCACATTCGAATCCGAGTCTGTTTGTTTCAACAGGATTGAAAAATACAGTTTCATATATCTTTTTAAAAATACTGTAGTCCCTATAACTGTTAATAAAATTCATGTAAAATCATATTCTTGTATCCCTCTTGTATCTCCATTGTATGCTCGTCAGAATAGATATAATAATTTTAATTATATATATAAAAATATATATATATATATATATATTATATATATATATATATATATATATATATATATATATATATATATATATATATATATATATATATATATATATATATATATATATATATATATATATATATATATATATATATATATATATATATATATATATATATATATATATATATATATATATATATATATATATATATATATATATATATATATAAGTTCATGGGCGTTGACAGCTTCCAAGCTTGGGGGGAGTCAGCTTAAAATTTTATAGAACTTACAGGGAAAGAAATAGACATATTAAACTAGAAACATTTTTATGCATGAATAAGGAAATAATTAATATTTAAATAATTTTTATTTGATTAATACTACCTATAGAATATTAAATACAATATGAAATGATGAAAAATTCACAGTATGGAACAGTTGCAAATAATTGATATTTTTTAAAAAGTAATTTTCATGGGTTCATGGCAAATTTATCAACTGCTGTTTTGAAAATTTTCTGTGTACACTTATCATAGCCAGCACGCTTAACCTGTGTCTCTCCCATTGTGCTTCGTAGCCAAGTCTTGATCCTTCGCAAAGTATTAAAAGAGCACTCTACTATACTGGTGGTGCATGGTTTGGCGAGTAGTATCAGCAGAGCTTTTTTCGTCGCCGGAAAGTAAGGTTCAGTCTCCTTTAAGACTTTGGAAGGGGACAAGATCTTTTAGTTCTTCACTACTCAGTTTCTTTTCCTTCCAAATTTTGTACCAAAATTCCAGCTTTGCTTCTAGGATATCTAAATGGTAAAACTGTAAAATGAATCTGCCTTTTCCTTTAATTCATCGATTGTCATGAGTAACTTCTTTAGAATTACGGCTTTCAGTAGAAACAGTATTTCTAAAGAAGAGATTGTATAGAATCTAGATACGGAATTATTAAGGATTTTCTCCAGAATTATGTGGATTTGTTGCTGGATGGTTTTTGGGGCGGTTCTGCTACCTACCAACAGTCCTTGGTGTAATCAGATCCAATCCCACATTCTTTGCCAGGCATCGTAGAACAGCTATCGAAATCCAAGTCCACGGTTTTTAAGAGATTCTGTTCTTGCCCCTGACAAAATTGTTAATGGCTTTTGCAATGACTTTTTGCTTCAAGGTCTTATTATTAAAGAACTCAGAACCCCTATGACCGAATATTTATTTGATGAAAATAAAATACAAAAGTTGCAAAATATTCCCTTTGGGCGCTTGGAGTATGCCAGCCAAATGAATATATCTTCTACCGTTGATGATTGAATTTCTTCTTTAATAGAGTAACATCTTCCAAAATATTATAGGTCTTCGGTAGAAACCAACAATCTTTCAGTAACTGTTTCTTTTTCTCAGTTGAAATCATAGATGATAGTCCAACGTATCTACCAATGTCATTTTCATGACTATCATCCACTGAAACGCCAGCTTCGTCATCTGGGTCCTTCATTATGCGAAGTATGCGTCAGTATTATTATTAAACTTCGACATATAGAAGCAAGCCAAGTAGGGTTAAGTTTTCAACAAGGAAAATGCATTATAAACCCTCACTAAAAGTAATAGCTATATAAATTCCGTCTATAAAAATTTCTTCTACTATTTTAGAACCTAGTTCTAATGATCCAGTTGGTGAACTCGCATAGCACTGTTCTATTAAAAACAACCTAGAGCAGTTGATAAAACTCCCTATCCGTATCCCTTACAGTCTTGTTGACTGACAGTCTTTTCTTAACCTCTTATCTTTCTCCTTATACTTTTAAACTCTTTCCTCCTCTGGGATGGGGGAAAAGAATTGAATATACTCCCTTTAAGAATTCAGGAGATGTCCCTTCAAGAATTTGTCAGGGATGAGGGAAGATACCAAAAAATTGATGTGATGCCAATACTCCCCTAAAGGTAGGAGGGTTGGGGCCTAACTTTTCCAAAATACATCAGCAAAGAGCATGTTCTTGTCAAATAGCTTCACGGAAGAGTGTTATGATGCAACATTGCAATTGATGACATAAGAGTCGGAGAGATAAAATTTGAAATGAGATGTCATGACCCTTACTACTCTCTCTCTCTCTCTCTTATCTATATATATATATATATATATATATATATATATATATATATATATATATATATATATATATATATATATATATATATATATATATTTGCGTGTGTGTCTGTGTGTGTTAGATAGGGTTATGTGCGTGCTCTATGGAGCAAAGCAATTTAATGCAAAATTTCAGATTGATGTTTGAAAAATTTTGAAAGGTAATGTATTCGAATTTCTATTTGTATCCATCTGACTTCGTTATTAAAACTAGAGCTTTAAAAATCTATTTGATGCATAAATTTAAGTAACTTAATTAAAGATATATATATATATATATATATATATATATATATATATATATATATATATATATATATATATATATATATATATATATATATATATAAAATAGGGGGAGGACGTAGCACCGTCCGGAGCGATGCACGTACCCCCGATTGGGCATAACCCACGGAGTGATAGGATAGGCTAGACCATTCCGTTTCACTCCGTTGCCCTTTGGTTCGTTCCTTTTGGCGTTTCACCTTCTCTGGGGGTCTCTAGCGTACCTCCGCCCCACTCTGGAGTGTCTATGCTCCAACTGCATCTCTACCCCTATTCTTCACACGTTCCCACATTTTACAAGCGCTTACTCTTACATTACCTTTTTAAAAGAAATCAAAATGGCGAAACCTACAGCTACCTTGGAGATGCTGCGAGAGGGGGCATCCAAAGAATGCCCCTCATCCACCCCTCACCCCATCATCACTTGAGAGTTGGAGGCCTCTGATGATGGAGATGGTGACGCCATGACCTGGCGTCCGGCTTGCCCCGGTGCACGGTTTTCTTTTTTCATTAGTTTCTGCAACATTCGCGGTCTTTTTACTAATATCCCCTTTGTCGAACACCATCTCTCTTCTTCTAAACCTCATCTCTTGTTTCTAACCGAAACTCAGTTTCTTGAGTGTGCTGACAGCAAACCTTATTCTGTTACCTCCTACTGTCTCTATCCTCAATTTTCAGCCAAAGGCGGTTGTTGCGCATATGTACGCAATGATGTTATTTGCTCTCGTGTCTCTAATTTGGAGTCTCCTGAATTTTCTACCTTATGGCTAAAGCTCTCCTGCAATTCTACTACTAAATTTATTTGTTCTGTTTATTTATCTCCTAACTCTACAGACTATCCAAAATTCTTCGACTATTTAAACTCCAAAATTGAGCACATTCTGTCTTCTCTCCTTTCTCCGAAATCATCGTTTTAGGTGATTTGAATGTTCTCCACCGCCAATGGCTTTCATATAGTTCTCATGATCCAGCCGGTGAACTCGCCTACAACTTTTCTATCCAGAACAACCTTGAGCAGTTGGTGCAACTCCCTACCCGTATCCCTAACCGTCTTGGTGATGAACCCAACATACTTGATCTTTTCCTTACTTCTTATCCTTCTCCTTATATTGTTAAACTCTTTCCTCCTATGGGTTCATCCGATCACCTTCTTATCTCCGTATCTTAGTCCTGTCTCTTCAAGTCTTCCGCAAGAACGGCCCCCGCCTTCGGCAAGGAGACGTTTGTGGCACTTCGGTGCTGCTAACTGGTCTGACTTGCGGTTCTACTTCTCTGATTTCCCATGGAATGATTATTGCTTTCTTGGAAGGGGTCCCTCTGGGTGTGCTGAGCGTATAACCGAGGTGATTCTCTCGGGCATGGAGGCGTACATTCCATATTCTTTCCCTTCTACTAAGCCTAACAAACCTTGGTTTAACTCTACTTGTTCTCGCGCTATCCCCCGTAGGAATGCTGCCTTCAGAGATTACCGTCGTCTTCAAACTCCTGAAACTTATTCAATTTATATTTTATCCCGGAATCGTGCAAAATCTATTCTTCGAGATACTAAAAACTCTTTTCTCGGCCGCAAATGCAATAATCTTTCTGGCTCTTCTTCCTCTCGACCTTTCTGGCATTTTGCAAAAAATGTCAACTCCAACTTTTTTTCTTCCTCTTTCCCTCCTCTAGTCTCTTCTGATGGCACAACTGCCATTTTACCTTTTACGAAAGCTGAACTCTTCGCTCAAACCTTTGCTTCTAATTCTACCTTAGACGATTCCGGAGCTATCCTCCTCCTTCAACCCCCTCCAACTCATTTATGCCTAATATTGTAATACCTTCTAAAGATGTCATTTGTGCACTCTCTGAGCTTAACACTAAGAAGGCGTACGGTCCTGATGGTATTCTTCCTGCGGTTCTCAAAACTTGTGCTTCCGAGCTTGCACCCTGCCTTGGTAAACTATTTCGTCTTTTCCTTTCTACTTCGACCTTCCCTTCTTGCTGGAAACGTGCGCTCATTCAGCCTGTGCCGAAGAAGGGGGACCCCTCTCAGCCCTCTAACTATCGTCCTATTTCTTTAACCTCCGTTCTTTCTAAAGTTTTCGAATCTATCCTTAACAGGAAGATTTTGGAAACATCTCAATTCTTCCAATCTTATCTCTGATCGCCAGTATGGCTTTCGTAAGAAACGCTCTACTGGTGATCTCTTTCCCTTCTCTCTGACTTTTGGTCCTCCGCTCTTCGGGTTTCGGTGAATCTTTCGCTGTGGCCCTAGACATATCGAAAGCTTTCGATAGAGTCTGGCACAAAGCTTTGATTTCCAAACTTCCCTCTTTCGGAATCTCTCCTTCTCTCTGTGACCTTTTCTCTAATTTCCTTTCCGGTCGTTCTATAGCAGCTGTTGTAGACGGCCACCGTTCTTCCTATAAATCTATAAATAGTGGTGTTCCTTAAGGATCTGTCCTTTCTCCAACTCTTTTCTAATTTTCATCAATGACCTTCTCTCTATTACTTCGTCTCCTATACACTCCTATGCCGATGACTCCACCCTTCATTACTTTTTTCAATTTGAAAGACGTCCCTCCCAACAGCAGTTGATAGATTCCAGAAGGATGGCCTTGAAGCAATTGACCTCTGATCTTTCTCGTATTTCAAATTGGGGCAGAGAGAACATGGTCGTTTTCAATGCCTCAAAAACTCAATTCCTCCAACTTTCTACTCGACATAATCTTCCACATAACTATGATATCTTCTTCGAAAACACTCAACTCAAACCTTCATCTGTCTTCAATATTCTCGGAGTTTCCTTTTCTCGTGATCTTTCTTGGAAAGATCACATTATTTCTCTTTCTAAACAAGCTTCTAAGAGGATGGGTGTTCTAAGGCGCCTTCATGGTTTTTTTACGCCACCCCAGTTGCTTGCTCTGTATAGGGGTGTTGTTCGCCCCTGTATGGAGTACGCCTCTCACATCTGGGGTGGTTCCGCACACACAGCTATTCTAGAAAAGTTTTCATTCAGCTCGGAGTCGTTGCAGGGATGTTCTTCGACGGACTAGGAGTACTTTCGCAAAAAGGAAATGCGTTGAAATCCATGGCTCTCCTACTAATAAAAAGTTTTGTCCTTTTGTGAAAATAACTTCTGTAAATCTGCCTTTCCTCCTTTTATTCGCTGTGATGGTTCTGTACCTAATACTCTCACTGTTCCTTTTCGGCATCCTTTTATCATCTAATTCCACCCTGCTCGATTCTGGCATCACTCCTCCTACTCCTTCTCCTCTCAGGTATCCCATGTCTCTATCCGCAATTACTCGTGTCGGGTGCATGGGATCCTGAAATCTATGAACGTCAGAAAGGCCAGTGGTCCGGATGGCATTCCCCCTCGTGTTCTGAGGGAGTGTCCTTCCGAGTTGGCGCCTGTCATCGTTCAGCTTTACTCTCTAAGCCTTAATACTAATTCTTTTCCTCAATGCTGGAAGCGTGCATATGTTCAGCCGATCCCAAAAAAAGGTAGCCGCTCTGACCCTTCTAACTACTGACCTACAGCTCTCACTTGTGCTCTGTCTAAAATTTTTGAAACTCTCCTCAACTTTCATTTCCTGGATCATTTGGAGTCTCATTCTCTTCTCTCTGATCATTAGTATGGCTTTCGATGCTCGAGATCAACTAATGATATACTTTTCAAACTTACTGATCTATGGTCTTCCGCCCTGAGGGACTTCGATAAGTCGTGGTGGCACTTGACATATCCAAGGTTTTGGACCAGGTATGGCATGCGACGCTGCTCTCCAAGTTCCCTTCCTTTGGGTTTCTTACTCTTGTTTGTTTTTCTCTCAAATCGTTCCATTTCGGCACTTATAGATGGAGAGACCTCTTTCTCTTTTTCTGTCAACTGTGGTGTTCCTCAGAGTTCTGTTTTACCTCCAACTTTATTCTTAGTTTTCATTAATGATCTTCTCAACTGCACTTCTAACTTTGTTCACTCTTATGCTGATGACAACTCTCATTCTTCTTTTCATTTCAAATCTGCTCCCTCTTTTACTTCTAGAGTTGCTTCTTGTCTTCAACTTTCCGATTCTATTCTTATCGATCTGGATGGGATTTCCAGGTTTTGTGGCCTAAACCTTGTGAAATTCAACGCTTTAAAAACTTAACTTCGCATTTCTCTCTCAAAAATACCTCCCAACTTTCCTATCTTCTTCGATGGTTATCCCGTCTTACCTGTAAATAACAATCATTCTTGATCAAAACTTAAACATTAAATTAATTGTCTTGGAAGCCACATATTACAATGGTCGCTAAGGCAGCCTCTAAGAAGCTGGGAATACTAATTGGTTGCGAGAATTTTTTCTTCGGAGCAGTTACTCTAATTATATAACGTTCTTATTCGCATTTGTATGGAGTACTGTTTTCACATTTTGGGGGTTCCGGCTCCTCCACTCTTTTCGATAGGGTTGAGTCTAAAGATAAAGATAAAAACTGTCCCCTACTTTCAAACTCTCTTGATGCTCTATCTCTTCTACGTGACGTTGGAGCACTATCTTCTTTCAATAGGTACTACAATGGCGGGTGGTCGAGGGAATTGGCCTCCACCATTGCGTCGTCCTCGTTGAACAAGGGGTGCCCTGCTTTCGCACGAATTTTGTGTGGATGCTGGAAACCCCAGGCTTGCTCCTTGTGGTGCCTCCTTCTTTCCAGTCACCGCTGTTTTGTGAAACTCTCTACCATCATCTATTTTTCCTCCTGTATTTAATCTTCCGTCTGTGCCCACCTGAGGGATGTGCGTTAGATTCGTGTCAGTGTTTGCTTTCTTCCTTTGAATATGCCACCTCCTTGAAAAGGGCTCTGCCCGTGAGTGGTGGTAGACTGTATATATATATATATATATATATATATATATATATATATATATATATATATATATATATATATATATATATATATATATATATATATATATATATATATATAAGTTTGAATTCTGCTAAATCGCTCATAGAGTAATGTATACGTAAGTTTTTTAAACTCTGCAATACGGGGAATCGAGCCCTCACCATTAAGCTGGTAAGTCAGAACGTTACCTCCGTACCACGACAGTACACTGCAAAATTTGCTCTAATATCATTTGGACAAGTGGCAAAAATGTCACAACAAATTTTTTCAGTTTTTTTCTTATTAGAAAATAAATCAGTGAAGTGACTTTCTTTGCTTTACATGTCTTTTCTCTATTGAAAATTTTACTGTGACATTTTTGCCACTTGTTCCAACGATTCGTTAGGACAATTTTGAAATCAAAAAAATGAAATC
>SEYY01015126.1:0-17500 GCA_009176605.1 Armadillidium nasatum | reverse complement strand
AATAATAATAATATAATAATAATAATAATAATAATAATAATAATAATAATAATAATAATAATAATAATAATAATAGATGTTATAGTAAAAATAGAGCAAAGTCAGTTCAAATTAGTTAAAAATAACATGTGATTTAAAATTAAAAATTTCACTAAATATTACTAAAAGATATTGCTAAAATAAAATTATTTCCTTTTTTTACCAATAAATACCCTCCCTAAACTTCTTAAAAAAAATATATATAATATATATATATATATATATATATATATATATATATATATATATATATATATATATATATATATATATATATATTATATATATATATATATATATATATATATATATATAAGTAAGTATTATTATTATAAAAGCTTTATACTATTAAGTACTTTTTCATTTTTAATGAAGGCAAAAGACTAATTTAGATTGCTTTTGACGAATTATAAAATTTTTTTTATTTAGTATATATTGTATTATATATATATATATATATATATATATATATATATATATATATATATATATATATATATATATATATATATATATATATATATATATATATATATATATATATATATATATATATATATATATATATATATATATATATATATATTCTATATTTTATAGGGGAACTTTTGAGCAGGTTTATTATTATTCACATGAGGGTATATATATATATATATATATATATATATATATATATATATATATATATATATATATATATATATATATATATATATATATATATATATATATATAAAGGTTCTTTATTTTATTTCCCTAAATATTTATGTTATTACTTACATTAATATTTTGCATTTTAATATTTTTATTTAAAACGATAAAAGCCTTTTTGATTTAGTTTCCTACTCTGTCTTTATTTAAGTCTGATGAATTAATGCTGAATAATATGAGGATAATCCTATGAAGAATTTAAGGTCTCTCCGTTCTTTATAACTGCTCAAATCTAAATAAAAAAAAAAATAACCCCCAAATTTGGTATTAGCATAATTGATAGGATCTTTTCCTCCATTATAGAGTAACTCTTTTTTAGAAATTCTAAATAATTTTAGAAATTCTAAATAATTCTAAATATATTCTATAAAATTACAATTTTCAGTTCAAAATTTATTGTACGAGAGTCCCATTTTCTGTTGAGAAAATCTTTGATTATTTACATTTATTTTATAAGACTTTTACATTCACCTATATATATATATATATATATATATATATATATATATATATATATATATATATATATATATATATTATATTATATATATATATATATATATATATATATATATATATATATATATATATATATATATATATATATATATATATATATATATATATATATATATATATATATATATATATATATATATATATATATATATATATATATATATATATATATATATATATATATATATATATATATAATACACAGGTGATGGAAAAGAATACGTAAACGCAGCTTTAAAAGGTGGAGGAATAACGGTAACAGTGGACATGGGAGGAGACCCACTTGAAGTCAATATCAAACCCGAGAAAGTCCGATTTGACGACAATCAGTGGCACGTCATCGTTATCAATCGACGGGTCAAAGAGGTAAGACCTTCGAACTCATCGAACGCGTTATCAAATCTTAATTTCTAGATTCCGAGGTTTTGGTATATTTTGTTAATTTCTTTGAATTAATTTTTTATTTTTTAAAATGTTTTAATATATTTAATAGACTGAGTGATAATTCTAGGCGTGATGTTTATTTCACACGCGATACGCAAATTGTTTTAAAATGTTTTAATGGTTAATTAATGGGGAAGGTAGAAATAAAATTGTTTGAGTAATATTTTACAATTATCTATCGATATACATTTTTAAATATATTACTCACGCATATTTTCGCATATATATATATATATATATATATATATATATATATATATATATATATATATATATATATATATATATATATATATATATATATATATATATATATATATATATATATATATATATATATATATATATATAATATAAGTACACCGGACAAAAAATTAGTCGCTCGGCAAATAAGGTGGTTGAAATATTAGGTTAATGCAGAAGGTTTGTTTATATAATAATAATAATAATAATAATAATAATAATAATAATAATAATAATAATAATAATAATAATAATAATAATAATAATAATAAATTGGAATAAAGAGTGTTATAAGAGGAGAACTGTGATAATGAAAATAAAATCTTTGCTATGAAAACATCAAATGTGTGTATGTGTGAGTGTGTGTGTGTGTGTGTGTGAATGTATAGGAATAAATACAGTTGTGAGACAGGTAAAAAAGTAAAGTAAATGGTGAAGAAAAGATTCTAAATGGAAATAGGATGATATATTAAACAAGCTCTTATATTTTAGGGTAAGTATATTTCACAATGTATGTTTTTAAAGTAATAATAATAATAATAATAATAATAATAATAATAATAATAATAATAATAATAATAATAATAATAATAATAATAATAAAAGAAGCTACTAAGGAAAAGAGTAATAAAGACGGTAAAGAAAGGAATACAGTAATTGGAATTAAAAGAGCAATATGATGAGAACCATTAAATGAAAATAAAAACCATCACTATAGAAGCATCAAATGCTTTTGTATGTGCGTGTGTAATGTGAGCTGTCTACCGTGACTCAAACGGTAAATTGATTGACTCACGTGCTTGAGGGCACCGGTTCGATCCCACTTGGGGATCCTAGGTATATACTACCTAGAAAAGTTCCTCTCCTCGAATAGGGCAATGCCCGTGAGATATGAACTTTTAAAAAAAAATAAAAATAAAAAAAGGTATTATCACAGTTGTGAGACAGGTGAAAGTAAAGAAAATGGTGAAGAATAAAGATGATAAATAGAAACAGTATGATATATTAAATAAGTTCTTATGTTTTATGGTATGTATATTTCACAAGTAAGAACATGAAAACATTGTGTGAGCTGCCGATGCTGTTGTGGACAGTGCTGCTGGGGGGCAATGTGGTAGAGCGATTGACAGCTTCATGATTTTTTTACCAAGAATGGAACTAAGTCCTTAACCGGCTAAACACCCCTATACCATCTAAGGACACTCATCAAAGATGGAGCTAAATCCTTAAGCGTCTAAACACTCCTATATCCTTCTAAGGAGTTAAAGTGAGTGTGCATACAATTATAAAAAAATTATAATAGTAAAGAAGATTGTTAGGAAAAGAATCGTAAAGATTGTAAATATAACTAGAATGGGTCGAATCCTCAAGGGAAATGTTTTTTGTGTATATTTACAGGATGTTAGAGGATTTCACCGACAAACTTGTAGGATTTATAGGTCATACAAAGATGAACTTTTTTTTTTTTGTTTTGTTAAGGTACATATACTCCCTAACACGTTGTCTCGGAGTTCTGCACATCGGGCGAGGTGCATGCCACGTCACGTAGCATAGTCAAAATTGTTGTTATTGTGCTTCGTGTGTATACAGACTCACTTCCTTGTTCCTCCGTGAGGTGTTATGCTGGTAACAATAAATATAGACAATGAGTTACATGAACTGACCGACATGATAATGCATTACGGTGAAAGTATGGAAAATGGACGAGAGGCTCGTCGCACCTATGAGCAATTTTATCCTAACAGGAGACATCTACATCACAGTACCTTTCCTGCAATACATTTGCCGCTTACGGGAAAAGTGCCACTTCATCCTCAGCATATGCGGAAATATAACCTACATGTGTACCACTTTCAAGGGACTCAGTCCTTGGGACAAGGCGATTATGAACCTCGCATGCACTTTGTACGGTGGTTCCTTCAATCGTTGTGCAAATGATTCCTCTTTCTCCAAGCACGTATTATTCTCAGATGAAGCCTACTTTACTCTGACTTGTTATTTTACACTGTTATTTTAACAGCAGGTTGGCCACTTGTGAGACTATGAGAACCCACATGCGGTTGCTGTTCGACATCACCAACAACGGTTTTTCGTGAACATCTGAGCTGGAATTGTTGGCCGACATTTGCTGGTACCTAAAATTCAGCCAGCAAGGTTAACGGGAGCTATGTACCTACAGTTCTTGCAGACCATACTTCCGGACCTGCTGGAAAACGCACTGTTTGCCGTGAGCCAGCAACTCTGGTTCTAGCATGATGGCGCCTAAGCACACTTGTGTATTGGTGCGCAGGTGCAGCTAACCTTCGACTTTGGAGAACATTGGAATGGACGTGCAAGACCTGTTAGTGTGGGCTCCGCTTTCACTTAACCTAACGTCCCTTGACTTTTATCTTTGGGGACATGTCAAACGTACGGTGTATGAAGCTCAGTTACCACTAGAGCTCAACTGATTGCCAGTACCAATAATGCGTTTCACCACATCACCCACAATCTTGCCATGTTCGACAGAGTTGAAGGATCATTGCTGCACACACATTTTATAGACTTGACATACAATTCATACCCTAATCCCACCCTCCAACATATGACTTAATCTTCATATACTACCTGACTTTTAACATTTAAACAAGGTCGAACACAAATCATCATCTCTCTAACATGTAATTTATAGATCCTTACATATATTTCTTATCTAAACCTCCCAAAATATATCTTAACTCACCATGGTTCACTAAACTTTTTATCATTAAAACATGATCAAAGTCATACTGACACGTAATTTATAGATATTGACATGTATTTCATTACATAATCATCCCGTCATTTACCTTAATCTCCATATACTGCCAAACTTTTATCATTTCGACATGATCAAACACATTTCATCATCTCTCTAACATGTAATTTATAGAACCTTATATACTTTATTTAACTAAATCTTTCAACATATATCTTAATTCACCATAGCTCACTAAACTTTTTATCATTATACTTATCATCATCATATTTTTAAATACGAATGTAAATATTGTGACGTCATACATTTTCTTTATTACTATGTATTCGAGTTATTATATTCATATGATTTTATATTTGTAACGTCACTACCATAAATTCATGTGACGTCATACCTTTTCTTTGAACGTATTACTTTCAAGTCCTAACCTGAATTATAAACCGTGGAACTATTTTATTTTTCTTAACTAAATGACGTCATTGGATCTATTTTTCCCCGATATTTAACATGCTTTTTATATTTACTAAAAGTTAACACAAAATATTCCTGTGTCTATGACGTCATAGCTACGTGGTTGGTTGTATCTTTTTCAATCAATTCCTGATATTTCATGTTTTTGACTCACTACATTTACATACATATTATTTACTTTAATTCACTATAACCAAAGTTCTAAAGGAAACCATGTGTCTATGAAGTCATAACCAAGTGACTGGTCACTACGTAACCCTACAAGTCTTGATATTTCATGTTTTTGGTCAGCCTCATTTACATTTACCGTATAGCCTGTGTTTATCATATCTGACTCAAATGTTTAACATCTACAACGTCGTTCTTTAACAATACTTACTGTATTTATAAGAAAAATTCTTATTACGTAATAAATAAATACCATAATTTGGATTTTATACGAGTGAAGACAACATTTACTTAATATTACATCATATAATTTTCATTTCATGACTATTTTTTTAATTCAATACACATGTTCTTGGATATTTATTCCGTTTTTCTCCAAAGTATTATTTTTGACCTTATTCCATATTACATTTTTTCTAAATTTCTTTTCAAGAGATGACTGATTTGGATTTTATACGAGTGAAGACAACATTTACTTAATATTACATCATATAATTTTCATTTCATGACTCTATTTCTTTAATGCAATACACATGTTCTTGGATATTTATTCCGTTTTTCTTCAAACTATTATTTTTACCTTATTCCATATTACATTTTTCTATATTTCTTTTCAAGAGATGACTTTTTAAAATTATTTTAAAACTTATTACACATTACATTTTTAATATTTCTTTCAATCTATAGCTTTTATTCCTATTTCAATCTTTATATTTGTTTTAAGATATAACTTTAAAATTTATTTTCAATCCTTTCAATAATAAATTATTTTATATCTCTTAAAAAATGTAAAATCTTTTATAAAACAAATTTATTTATTATAAATTTATCGTTATTTTTAAAGCTAACACACTGATTCATGTAAAAGCGAATAAGAGCTCTTCTACTCCTCTATATATATATATATATATATATATATATATATATATATATATATATATATATATATATATATATATATATATATATATATATATATATATATGTGTTGTGTGTGTGTGTGTGTGTGTGTGTGTGCGTGCGTGCGTGCCTTCGCGTTCATGTAGGTGGACTTGAGTGATGCGTTCGTGTGTGTGTACAAGTTGAAGAAAGAGCCTCTGAAATTTTCATTTCTACCTTATCTTAATTTCATTATTTAATTTCATTTCTATAAATAAGAATATTCCCCTCCCTCCTCCCGATCCTCCCCCAAAATTTTTTTTTTGAGAAAGTCATTTTCAAAAATTAAAAAGGATTCTGCTTTTTAAGGTAATTAAAAAGGTAATTTCTTTTTTAATATCTGTGGTAAATGAGTTGACTTTATGAAAACCTTGAAAGTCTATAAATGATATAAAACCATTTTTGTTGGGGGGTTGGGGGAGGGGGAGTAGGGTTACCCGGAGCCCTTGAAAGCGGATTAATTAGTCAGAGGTTTGGAGGTGAAATCAAATTTTGATATTTCACTTTGCAAGTTTATTAGTTTTTGTTATTTTCCTTACCTAAACTTCTAATTAACTTTGTGCTCCATATAATATATATATATATATATATATATATATATATATATATATATATATATATATATATATATATATATATATATATATATATATATATATATATATATATATATATATATATAGGAACCGACCGGGGCTGGAATTTGGCCGGGGCCGGGGCCGGGGCCGGGGCCGGGGTCACCCAAATTTGGCCGGGCCGGGGCCGGGGTTATGGCTGGGGTTTCCTAAAATTTGTAAAGAGGTCAAAAGCACTAAAATTTTAGGTTAAGAAAATTAGATATAAGGTTTATTTAATTGTAAGGAAGGAGTAGAATAGCCAACATTCACTTAAATTAATGATTACATGCATTTTCTCTAAAAAAAAATCAGAAAATTACAGTTTTGTATAGTTAAAGTTTAAAAAAAGTACAAAAATTAAAAAAAAAAATTATTCTAATTCATAATAGTGATTTAACACGTTTACCTAGGTAAGACCCAAAGGTAAAGTTTGAAAAAATGTAAGATATAAAATTATCAATTTAACCTGTATTTATACATATCATTGTTATTTTATTGCTATGTATCAAACTTGTATCATTTAGCTGCATTATTTAAAAATTATTATTTTGTTTATACTTTCAGTCAATATGGCTAAAAGATCAGCTTCTGCAGTATTTGAATACTTTACAATGTTTCAGGATAGGCTCGAAATAGCTAAATGTAACATCTGCAGTCAGAAAATTAGAAGAGAACCTCCGGGTGCTACAAGTAAAAAAAATTTCAACCAAATCTTTTTGGAGTATCTAAAATCAAAACACAAAGATGAACATTCACTAGCAGAAAAGGAGCGGTCAAAAGAAACAGAAAAGAAAAAATTCTTAATTTTCTTATATTTTGTTTGAAATTTTTTGTTATTATTTGAATGATTGAGCTGAAATTTTCAAAATATGTGAATTTTTTCACGAAGTTCTGAGTTGATTTCGAGCATTTTTTTGAGTCTATAACGGTTTGAAACTTATTTGGACCCAAAATTGAAAAAAATGAATAACTGGGTCAAACCACTGGTCCACATGAGCTGAAAATTTAACTGAATACCTTTGCCCCAATTTCTTGCATTGGTGGGAATAGATTTTTAATATCACGTCTAGAAATTTTTTTTTTGCAAAATCGTACCCTTCTGGAGGAAAAAATTATTTTAAAAAAAAAATGCTACCTACTATTTTTTTTTATTTGTTAATATTGTTTAGAAGAGGAACAGGGCAACAATTTTTATTTAGTGCATTTTTAAATGCCCTTTGTTTGAAGCGAGATATAGCCCCTCAAACTTTGGGAATTTTTGAAATTTGGCCAAAAATGGACCTTTTTGAAGGCTATATCTCAAAACCAAAGAATCTCATCGAATAAAGTACATAGAGGAATTTGTAGCCCCACCCCTCCTCTATACACACCAAAAATAGGAAATGTTATAGTTGTATTTTTAAAAAAAAGATTTTGTCTGAAAAGGTGGATTTTTTAGTTCAAAAAATTTTTTTTTTTCTATAGTTGGTCAGTTTTTGGCTTATAACATTTTTCTATAACTCTGGAAACAAAAGTCTATTAGAGGCTTTTGTAGCCCATATAATTTTGAATAAATAGTCCAACTTTCAGCTCATTATAAAAAGTGGTTTGGCACCACCATTCTATTGAAAAAGGGTAAAATTTCCACAAAAAAATTTTTTTTAACCGTAATAGACTCGGAAAAACGCTAGAAAGGGACTTTTCTTACCGGTAAAAAATCTATATACACTGAAAGTTTCAGCAGAATCGGCTGAAAATAAAAAAAAGAAATTTTTTTTGTATAATTTGCCATTTTAACCCCGGCCGGCAACCCCGGTTTTCCCTGATTTTTAGCCGGGGCCGGGGCCGGGGCCGGGGTCAGTAAAAATGGCCGGGGTCAGTAAAAATGGCCGGGGTTGGCCGGGGCCGGGGCCCCGGTCGGTTCCTATATATATATATATATATAATATATATATATATATATATATATATATATATATATATATATATATATATATATTATATATATATATATTATATATATATATATATATATATATATATATATATATATATATATCCCCAGTGGGCAAAGGCCGAAGGCCTACCAAATTTCATCTGGGTTCGAAAAAAACTGTCTTGCTCGATGGTGGTCGACATGTCCAGATACACGGCGTTTGAAAGTATGCAAGTCAAAGGAAGTTGGGAAAACAGAAAAAGGAAGTGTGTTCCAGACTTTACCAGTAAAGTATATGTAAGATTGAGCAGAGCGGTTAAGTCTGGGGTCAGAGAGTTGGACAGAGGAAGGATGAGACTGTGTAGAATGTCGTGTCGTTCTAGCTCTTCTCAATGGTGGAGGTATGCAACGAAAAAAAAGAGGTGCAGAAGAGCAGTGTCCGTTGTAATAGCGATAATATAAAGAGAGTGACACGACAATTCGTAGGGAAGAAAGAGATTGAAGAGAGTTAGTAAGAGCAGGAGAGTTGATGAGACGAAGTGCCCTAGACTCCATCTTCTCAAGGAGAGGTGTATGAGTGAAACTATCCCAGATATGTGAAGCATACTTCATACAGGGGCGAACAACACAACTATAAAGAACAAGCAACTGGAATGGCGTGAAGTAATTTTGAAGGCGCCTCAGAACACCCAACCTCTTGGAAGCTTGTTTAGAAAGAGAAGTAACGTGATCTTTCCAAGAAAGATCACGAGAAAAAGATACACCGAGAATACAGGTATTAAGAACAAATGAAGGTTTGAGTTGTGTATTTTCGAAGAAGATATCTTAGTTGTGTGAAACATCGTGTCGAGTGGAGAGATGGAGGAACTGAGTTTTTGATGCATTGAAAACAACCATGTTTTCTCTGTCCCAATTTGAAATACGTGAAAGATCAGAAGTTAGTTGATTGCTCCAAGGCTACACTTCTCGAGGCTATTAACTGCTGTTGGAGGGATGTCTTTCAAACTGAATGGAATAATGATGGGTGAAGTCATCAGCATAGGAGTGGATAGGAAATGAAGTAATAGAGAGAATGTCATTAATGAAAAGTAGAAAAAGTGTTGGGAATAAGACAGAACCCTGAGGAACACCACTATTAATAGATTTAAAGGAAGACAAGTGGCCGTCTACAACAGCTGCTACAGAACGACCAAAAAGGAAATCAGAGAGAAGGATAGATACCGAAAGAGAGAAGTTTAGAAATCAAAGCTTTGTGCCAGACTCTATCGAAGGCTTTCGATATGTCCAGCGCGAAAGAAAAAGATTCACCGAAATGCCGAAGAGCGGAGGACCAAGAGTCAGAGAGATGGGAAAGATCATCAGTAAAGCGTTTCTTACGAAAACCATACTGATAAGATTAGAAGAATTGAAATGTTTTCAAATCTTCTTATTATGGATAGATTCGAAAACTTTAGTTTACCAAGGTAGAGTGCAAGCTAGGAAGCACAAGTTTTGAGAACCATAGGAGGAATGCCAATGGTACAGTACGCCTTCTTAGTATTAAGCTCAGAGAGAGCAGAAATAACGTTTTTAGATGAAATTATAATTTTAGGCATTAATGAGTTGGAGGGGGTAGAAAGAGGGAATAGTTCCGGAATCGTCTAAAGTTGAATTAAAGGCAAAAGTTTGAGCGAAGAGTTCAGCTTTAGAAGAAGGTAAAACAACAGTTGTGACGTCGGAAGATACTAAAGGAGGGAAAGAGGAAGAAGCAAAGTTAGAGTTGACATGTTTTGTAAAATGCCAGAAAGAGTATGAGGAAGAGGAATCAGAAAGATTATTGCATTTTCCACTGAGAAAAGTGTTTTTACTGTTACGAAGGATAAATTTTGCACGATTCCATAATGAAACATAAGTTGCGTGAGTTTCTAGAGTTTGAAAACGACGGTAATTCCTGAAGGCAGCATCCCTGAGGCGTACAGCGCGAGAATAAGAAGAGTTAATCGAAAGTTTGTTAGGTTCAGTAGAAGGAAAGAAAATGGAATGTACGCCACCATACCACCTCGGTTATGCGCTCAGCACACTCATATATATATATATATATATATATATATATATATATATATATATATATATATATATATATATATATATATATATATATATATATATATATATATATATATATATATATATATATATATATATATACAAATTTGCTTCCGTAGGAGGGTCCTCGGAATGTGCAGATACGCATTACCGAGGTGATTCTCTCTGGCGTATATATATATATATATATATATATATATATATATATATATATATATATATATATATATATATATATATATATATATATATATATATATATATATATATATATATATATATATATATATATATATATATATTCCTAATCTATAAATGAAATGAGACCCATTTTCGGAGTAATCCATTACATAGTTTATATATAAATTCATCGCCAAAAACTCACAGAAAATTATTAGAATGACTGGGAGTAGCAATACATCACTATAATACCTAATAATATATTAAAAGATAAATAAGCAAACCTATATCTGAAAGCCTAAAATAATAATTGATTCATCATAGCCAACTCTTACGTCTAAAATAATTTATCAACTTTGCTGTGCAATCTCATAAATACACTTCAGTATTAATGAATTATTTATTGCTGTGTTTCATCTTATATAGTGAAATAATTTCTTACTATGGGAGCTTATAATTAATTTATTTGAAGGTTCAAGATAATTGATATATATATATATATATATATATATATATATATATATATATATATATATATATATAATATATATATATATATATATATATATATATATATATATATATATATATATATATATATATATATATATATATATATATATATATATATATATATATATATATATATATATATATATATGACTCGGAGCTTATACCCTGCCTTGATAAAGTCTTATGCCTTTGCCTATCCACATGCACATTTCCTTCCTGTTGGTAGCTTGTTCTTATTCAACCTTTCCAGAAAAAGGACACCTCTATTAACTTTTTAACTATTATTCTATCTTTTCAAAATTTTCGAATTCTTAGCCTTAACAATAATATTTGGTAGAATCTCTATTCTTCAAATTTAATTTTATCTTTGATCGTCATTATGGAGTTCCATGAAAAACCCCCGGCCTGTGATCTTTTTCATCAACTTCTCTCTGATTATTGGTTATCCACTATTCGTCATCTGACTCTTAGTTATACACTATTTGGAATTTGGAAATCTGGTAAACGTTTCCGAAAGATTCTGTCAGAAATCTCTAATTTTTTAACTTTTTATGTCATTCCATAGAAACTGCATTAAACCTCTATCGTATATTCTTTAAATTTATTTTTAATACTAATGTTTCTCAGCTGTACAGTTTCCAATTCATTTTCAGTATTCATTAATGACCTTCAATCTTTCATTTCATTGCCATCGACTCCTAATTTAATGATTCCACCTTTCATTTATTTTAAAAGGTGTCCTAACTAATTTCAAAAAACTGATGATAGAAAGACTGCCTTCAAGCAGCTGACTTCTAATGTTTGCTTTCAATCTCTAAAAGCTAAGTTTTTTTCATCTGTTTACATTCTATTATCCTTCACATCTTGCTCAGACAGACTCTCCCCAATCTCATTCTTGACATCGAACCTTTGCGTCATTCTTCTTTTTTTTATCACTAATTAAAAGAAAGAAAGAAAAACTCAGTCTTTCAAGCTCTCTAATCGCATGGCCATAAATACTATTCTTATATATAATATTCCATAGGTTACTATTGCTATTACACTATCGTCGGCTGTTCGACCATCAGGAACGTCTCTATAATGTATTCATTCACTTCATGGCCATCAGCTTTTTTCATGTAGTGAAAGTCCCAACGATCTACGAATATTGTAGCTTTAAAATTCATTTTTAAAACACTCAAGAGTGTAATAATTGAACTCTTGAGGAGAATTCCTCGTTACATTTATGACTTTTATCGACCCATTATATGAGGTTATCCAAGCAGCATCGAGCATCTTAAATTAAATAAAAACAATAAGAGGCCGAAAAGTAAAAGGCCAAAATTGTCTCCTTGTCGTACTTGAGGCTTTTTTTCCTGAAGCGAACTTCTAGAGATAGAATAAGATCCAGAAATAAGATCGCAAGAACCCAGCTGTGGAAAAAAGTTTAACAACAAAATAAAAGGAAGGATATAAATTAAGAAAAGGTTTAGCATGTTATGTTCATTCCCAAATACAATCAGAGATACGAATAGGGACTTTCATCATTTAAGGTAGCCTTTAATTAAGAAGTGGAGGAAGAGTTTACCAGCAGCACACTGAAAACAATAGCAAAGTCATTGATTGTAATGAACATTCATATGACATTCTTCTCGTTCCACAGAAAGGTGCCACATATTAGAAAAAAATAGAAATAGCTCTATAAAGACCGTGATATTCGGATGTGGCGCCTGAAGGAGAGTGCCAAATGAAGGGTGGCATGTGCCTTGGGAAAAAATCAAAAGGGGCAAGGCTTAAAAGATTGATCTAATTAATTAAAGTACCAAAATTAACTGATTAAATTGATTAACCTAATTGGATTAATTAACAAATAATCTAGATTAAAGGCATTAAAAAACCCTCAGGAATGATCGTGGGAGGAAATTTTCCCTTAATTTTAGTCATTTCCTTAAAAAAAAAGCTCAGGAAAGAGAGTGAGGTTCGCATTTTCACTGCTGTAAAGATCGGGGCCTTACTATATATATATACTATATATATATATATATATATATATATATATATATATATATATATATATATATATATATATATATATATATATATATATATATATATATATATATATATATATATATATATATATATATATATATATATATATATATATATTCACCTTTAAAAGCTTTTCTAAACACTAGTAGAATTTTCTTTTTTCTTTTCAGTTAACGGTATAAATGCAATAGAAAATCTTTCAATTTCAATATATATTTCTTCGTTTCCCCAATGCAACAAATTCCAATCGTCAGGATCCAATGGATTTTGGTAATTGGAACGACGTTTTATAATCCCCATTTGCTTCCTTTATTAATAAATGACCAAATAACTGTCGAAAAGCCATCCAGGAAAGGAATTTATATCAATAACATTTTAACATTCTGAACTCGTTCAAATCTTAAAGGAAATTCAAATTGCTATTTCGCTTGTTATAAAGTATTATTTTAATTGTATTCGATTTAGTTTTAATAATGTAAAAAAAACTGAAAATGCACAAATTTTATGATAAAAATACGCTATATATTCACAAATTGCATTTTATTTTGCTGTGCAATGATTCGATATAAAAAAAAGAGCAATTTATTTCATATTATTAGTCTATTAGTTATATTCTATTCTTTTAGTTCTGTAAAAATACCTATTTACTTACTTACTTACTTTTAATTACTTTTACTTATTTACTTACTTTTACTTACTTCCTTACATTTACTTACTTACTTACTTACTTACTTACTTACTTACTTACTTTTACTTACTTATTTTACTTACTTACTTACTTACATATTTAGATATTTACATACATACAAACATACATGCATGTATATACACATATACACATAAATGAAGTAGTACAATTCCTTTCCTTTTCCTTCGATAAAAACTCATAAACTTGGGTTTTCTCTATCATTTCTCACGCTGTTAGTTACAGAGAAGCTTCCCTTAGAAATTATTGTCTCAATCTAACTCTTAAACCTTATACTGTTCATTTTTGTGCAGGATTTATAATAGAAAGGTGTCTGTTGTGAATTGTTCTAAAGAGTTTGTCATAATATTTTCATTTTCTTCGTCATTTATTCTTCTCTTGTATAGAATTATCTCTGATTTCTTTTTTGTTAACTATAATGCAGATGTCTTTGGGGACCCCTTTTCAGCATCCTATTTCAAATATCTCTCCTCTATGTTTTTAATTTCTTCGTCTCGTTTTAGATTGTCCATTAAAATTGTTTTACATTACTCAACTGAATATACTCAGTGGGAAACATTTTGTACAGTTAAGGAGAGTGACTGTGGAACAACTGTCTTTTGAAGTAGTTAAATTATTTTACATTACTCAACTGAATATACTCAGTGGGAAACATTTTGTACAGTTAAGGAGAGTAACTGTGGAACAACTGTCTTTTGATCTATTTCGTATATCAAATTGGTTTGAAGATAGAATAGTTGATTTCAATGACCTCAAAACAATTCCGATTCTTATATCTATCTTTTGGTAAGAATCTTCTTCAATATCTTCTTCAAAGAGCGCAACTTAGCATACAAATAGTTTTTCCTTATCACAATCTTTCTTGAAATAATCATATTACTTCTCACACTAAAAATTCCAAGTGTTTAACACTTCTAAGTCATTTTCTGAACTTTATTCGGTAAACTCCAGTTTCTCGCTTTATAAAAACGTTTTGTTCATCCTTGTACAAAATAAGCATCACACATTTAATAATAAGAGAAATAGAATTTAGTTTCTATAATCGCTGAGTTTACAGTATTGAGTTTCTCTAATGGTAAATATTATTAGCTGTTATTTTATCATATTGAGAGTATCCATTCTCGTCGCTATGTAAGGGTGAATATCAGAGTTCAAATTAGTTACTTATTAATATTTTGTTTACTTATTATCTATTTGTAGGTTCAAGGGTGATTCCATTGCAGGAGTAGAAAAGTTCCAAATCAATATATATTTACATCTGTATCTACCTTTATATATATATATATATATATATATATATATATATATATATATATATATATATATATATATATATATATATATATATATATATATATATATATATATATATATATATATATATATATATATATATATATATATATATATATATATATATATATATATATATAAAAAAATATCCTAACAAATCTTTGGAACAAGTGACACAAATGTCAGAACAAAATTTTCAAAAACACCGAAAAAAAATTATATAAAATAAAATTTAAAAAAAAAAAAAAAAAAAAAAAAAAAACAAATAAAGACACGTTACACATAAATAAAAAAATAAAATAAAAAAAATTAAAAAAAAAAAATAAAAATTAAAAAAAGTAGTTTAAATCGATGAAAAATAGTTCTCATTTTAAATAAAATACAAATTTTTCCTAATATATTTATTCAATTTTAGTTTTCCCTATAAATTTATTTTAGTTTCCTTATTTATTTCTTTATTTTTTTTATTTTTATTATTTTTTGCTTGCTAATTATTTTATTCAACAAAGAATATAATGAAGTTGTCACAAGATGGTTTTTTATTTAAAATTTACATCAATTTTAGCCATTAAGAAGGGTGTGGTCTTCTTTTCTCTCAAATTATATTGAAGTTTATTCTCTGAAGGATAACATAATTCTTCACGACATAATAATAATTTGTTTGTTAATATGCTAATACAAATTTCTTTAAATAATACATATATATATATATATATATATATATATATATATATATATATATATATATATATATATATATATATATATATATATATATATATATATATATATATATATATATATATATATATATTATATATATATATATATATTGAGTAGAGCTAAGGTTTAGGAGATCCCTAAATTTAATAAGAATTAATAAATATTACTAAGGGTTTTAAGTTAGGATTTTTAAAAAAGTTTTTTTAATGACTTTAGAAACAGGTATGGCTAGAAAGAGAGATGACCCCATTGAGTATAAAGGCTCGATTACACTGCAAACATTTAGACATCTTGTTTCAAATTAAATTAAAATTTAGTCTATTCACTCACAGTGTTTATTCTTCTCATTGTTTATACCTCTTGGTAGTCTTGGAGCGAGTGAGCGTGTCACCGATTAAACTAAGCGAGTTTACAAGCCAGCGAGTAGATTGTAAAGTATCCAGGTTCTCAAGTTTTCAGCAGCGAGTAGCGTGCAAGCTAGTTTACTCGCTGTTGTATATTACACTGAGCGACTTTACTCGCTGCTAGTAAACTCACTACTCTCTGGATTGTAAACTCGCCCAGTGTAATCGAGCCTTAAGAAACGAAGTTTTTAAAAATCGTAGACATGGCTGAAAAGAAATACTGGCTCAAAGAAGGGTAAAAAAAAAGGAAGATAAACCATGTAACGTATCTTCAAACATAACAATTAATTGAAAAGACAGGACAGAAACATTTACTTAAAACCACCGAATCTACAATTAAAACTACCTCTATATATATATATATATATATATATATATATATATATATATATATATATATATATATATATATATATATATATATATATATATATATATATATATATATATATATATATATATATATATATATATATATATATATATATATATATATATATAATATATATATATATATATATATATATATATATATATATATATATATATATATATATATATATATATATATATATATATATATATATATATATATATATATATATATATATATATATATATATATATATATATATATATATATATATATATATATATATATATATATATATATATATATATATATATATATATATATATATATATATATATATATATATATATATATATATATATATATATATATATATATATATATATATA
>SEYY01015124.1:5000-15945 GCA_009176605.1 Armadillidium nasatum | reverse complement strand
ATAATAATAATAATATAAATGATAATAATAATAAAAATAATAATAAATATAATTAATAGTATTTAATCTTTATTTCTTTTTTTTTCAGTTACAAATTCACTCAAACAAACATCGCGTATTTTACATGTATTGATTCAAAATTGAAATGGCTTCTGTGGACAAGAATTCATTCTTTGAGCCCATTAAAATTATATATATATATAATAAAATTTAATATAATTATCCATAGAAACAAATTATTAATACATTATAGTCATAATTCTTAACCTAATTTTTTCTTTATAAATAAAAAAAGAAAATAAAAAAAAAAATAATAATAAAAAAAAAAATAAAATAAAATAAAAAAATAATAATAATAATAATAATAATAATAATAATAAAAATATAAAAATAATAATAATAATAAAATAATAAAATAATAAAAATAATAATAATAATAATAATAATAATAATAATAATAATAATAATAATAATAATAATAATAATAATAATAATAATAAAAATAATAATAATAATAATAATAATAATAATAATAATAATAATAATAATAATAATAATAATAATAATAATAATAATTAACAATTGTAAATTCAATAATAATTTTAAAAACAAAAATAATAATGACAATATTTATACTATGAATCGTAGTAATAAGAATTCGTAACAATAATAGTAATAACAAACTTTGTGATTTTGAGTTAATGGGGAAATAAATGGTTAGTTGGGTACTTTCTTTAGTATTTTGAGAGCAAGTGATTTTTGACATGTTACGAAATGTGGGAAGTGTTGCTAATTCTTTAATGTTTTTTGGGAAATCATTCCATTTTTCAATGCCATTTGTACGATATAGCGCTCCGAGATTTAGTTAGTGTGTATTTAGTTTTACTTAGTGTATGTGGAGTATGCGCTACGCAAATTTGGTCTTTATGCATTTTGGTTATGCATTATTAAATATGTTGGTAATTCATTTGACATTCCGTTTATGACTTTGAAAATTTGGGTAGTCATTGTAAGAGCGAGCATATCTTGTATATAGTATGAGTATAGACAATTTTTTGAAAAGTGGGATTGTATGTTCATAATAATTGTGTGAACCAGATAATATAAGAATTATATTTTTATGTTAGTGTATAGCGATAGCGGGTATACACTTGCATATCCCCTTACCGGCAAATTATATAGTAGGTGTGAGTAAACAAGTCTGTGATAAAAGTTTCTTGAGTACATATTTTGGAATCAAGTTTTTTTCATCTTTAGGAATGCATAGGTAGTATATACAAGTTTGCTAATAAGACTATTTATGTGGTTTTTGAAGGAAAGTTTCTCATCCAAAATAACTCCTAATAGTTTTGCAGATGTAATTCGATTTATGGTTGTATCTCTTGCCATGATATTTAGCTTGATACGAGTTTTTAACATTTGTCATTATTAAGTGTTATTTTTTTGTAGGTTATGGGAAAGCCTGTTTGCCTCTACCCATGTTACATTTTTTAATAAGTTATTTATTTTTGTTTTTAGGGTATCTATATTAAAGTCTGTTATTAGAATTGAGCTATCATCAGCGAATTGAGAATGTAAAGAATCATGACAGGGTTTGGAAGTCGTTTGTATATATATGTTAAAGAAAGTGGACCCAAAATAGATCCGTGAAGGCACCCCTTGAGAAATTGGAGTGAAGGAGGAGAATACATCTCCTAATTTCACTTATTGTGTTCTACCAGATAAATATTATCGGAATTAGGTCATGGAGTCATTCCTTCGAAACACCAAGCCTATCCAATTTATGTAGGAGTAAGAAGTAGTAGTAATAGTAGTAGTACGCATGTTTTTTTGTCGTTTAATGTTCTGTATTTATTTTCAGTAGTTAGTTCATTTTCTGAACTATGATTTTGGGTAAATTCAAACTGAGTCTGTGAGTGTGAAAGGAGTTCATTTTCGTAAAAGTAATTTGTAGATGTGTATGCACCAATTTCTCGAGTAATTTACCAATTGTATGTAGGATAGAGAGGAAATGTCAACGGTTTTAAGAACGTTGGTAACTCTTGCTATATTCTCAGTTATTCTGGAAAGTGTCCTAGTTCAAGTGAAGTATTGTAGAGGGTCGCTAATATTGATGAGATTTCGCTTATGCAATATTTGTAAATCCAGTTTGGCACATTATGTATGTCAGATTTTTGTTTTTCAAACTATTTATTGCATACTTAACTTCGGAACTTGATATGTTTGTAAAAGAGAATTTTTAACCTTTGTGTATTTCTAGGTTGTAATTTAAGAAGCATTTAGTTTGGAGAATTTTTGCTACCACTTTATCTTCTACAGTTGTAAAATAGGAATTCAATTTATTGACTATGAGTTGTTTGTCGGTAATTATCTCGTCTTTAATTTTTATTTCTGGAATTAAAACTTCGTTATTTTTTATGATTTGAGTTGTTACTTATTAATTTCATGTTGATTGGACATCGTTTTGAGTTTGTTTAAATTTGTATTCAAACTAGTTAGCTTTAAATTTTCTAATTAGCTTTGACAATAATGAAGAATATGTGGGAATAGTTTGCATTGGTGTGATGCCTCTCTCAACACTTTTATACAGTTTTTTTTTTATCATTATTATCATTATTATTATTATTATTATTATTATTATTATTATTATTATTATTATTATTATCATAACAGATGTAGGAAAAAAAATATAAAACGAATAAGGTTTATGTTACATAAATATACTAAAAAATAATTTAGAAATAGAATAAATAGATAAGAAGGTTTTCTGTATAATAAAACCTAATGATATTCAAGTAATAAGCAAATATTTGAAACCTTAAAATATTTATTATATATTTTTATTTAATCGAAGAGAGAGAGAGAGAAAGAGAGAAGAGAGAGAGAGAGAGAGAGAGAGAGAGAGAGAGAGAGAGAGAGAGAGAGAGAGAGAGAGAGAGAGAGAGAGAGAGAGAGAGAGAGTGAGTTAGTGAGTGAGTGAGAAAGGGAGGAAGAGAGAGAAAGAGAGTAAAGAGTGGGAGAATAACAAAGAGAACGAGAGAGAGAGAGAGAGAGAAGAGAGAGAGAGAGAGACAAATTACATACGTATTCCAAAATCGAACTTCGTCCAATGCTCCCTCCTTTATATTCCAATTCCAATATTCCCAATGCCACCTTTCTGTCTTTCTTTTCCATTTCTTTCTATTAGAAACCCATGATGCCCACATTCAACTTCCTCCGTATAAAAATTTTCAATAATCTAATATTAAATTTATTCTTAAAAAAAAAAATAAAAAAATAAAAAAATTAGATTTCCCAAATGCTTATTCGTAAAGGTATAAATTATCGTAAATTGTAATGTTAATTCAGAAGTATATATATATTATATATATAATATATATATATATATTATATATATATATATATATATATATATATATATATATATATATTATATATATATATATATATATATAATTTCTTATTTTTTTCATCCTATATTCTAATATATTAATTACCTAATTTACCATATATATATTATCTATCTATCTATCTATCTATCTATCTATCTATCTATCTATCTATATATATATATATATATATATATATATATATATATATATATAATATATATATATATATATATATATATATATATATATATATATATATATATATATATATATATATATATATATATATACCTCTATCTATATATTTAACAATCTATCTATCTAATTTCATTTTATTTAAAACTGAACAAATTTGACTAAACAACACAATGGTTCAATTGTTTTGAACATTAAAGTAAGATGAATGTAAATCGTGTCAATGATATCTCAGGTATTATAAATAAATATTGGTTAGGCTAGAATTTATAATAATAATAATAATAATAATAATAATAATAATAATAATAATAATAATAATATAATATATAATAATAATTTTTTTATAATAATAATAATTAATAATTAATATAATAAATAATAATATAATAATTACTATATAATAATAATAATTAATAATAATACAATTTATAATACTAATAAAAATGATAATAATAAAAATAATAATAATAATAATAATAATAATAATAATAATAATAATAATAATAATAATAGTCATAATAATTATAATAATCACAATTAATAAATAATAATATAATTAACAATAATATAATTAACAATAATAATAATATAATAATAATAATAATAATAATAATAATAATAATAATAATAATAATAATAATAATAATAATAATAATAATAATAATAATAATAATAATAATAATAATAATAATAATAATAACAACTTAAGCAATTTAAAATAATAAATTAAAAATAAAAAAACAATTGCATGATTACACTGAAAAAATAAAAGGATTATTTATGATGCGAAATGAAACAAACGTAAGTAATTACCTGTGAGTGAGTGTGTGTGTGTGTGTTTGTGTATGTGTGTATGTATGTGTGTGTGCATGACAGGTAAGCTTCAATTTTTCAAACTTTAAACTAGCTTTGATTATTATTATTATAGTAGTAGTAGTGGTAGTAGTAATAATAAAATAGTAATATCACTGTTATTAATATTTTTATTATCGCTATCATTATTAATAATAATATTAAAAGGCTAAAAAAAATAGAATTTAACATAATTCACAAAATTCCTTAATAAAAAATAATGCAATAATAATAATAATAATAATAATAATAATAATAATAATAATAATAATAATAATAATAATAATAAAAGAAGAAGAAGAAGAAGAAGAAGAAGAAGAAGAAGAAGAAGAAGAAGAAGAAGAAGAAGAAGAAGAAGAAGAAGAAGAAGAAGAAAAGAAGAAGAAGAAGAAGAAGAAGAAGAATAAAATAATAATAATAATAATAATAATAATAATAATAATAATAATAATAATAATAATAATAATAATAATAATAATAATAATAAAAATAGTAATAATTTAAATAATATAAAATAATAATAATAAAAATAATAATATAATAATAAAATAAAATAAATAAAATAATAATAATAATAATAATAATAATAATAATAATAATAATAAAAATAATAATAATAATAATAATAATAATAATAATAATAATAATAATAATAATAATAATAATAATAATAATAATAATAACTAGGCAAAATTGAATATTTAAAAACAAAAAATATTATAAATTAAATTTAAATTAATAGACAATTAATTAAAAAACCTTAAATTAATACCTTTCGACTGAATGATTGATTTTATTTTTAAATTCAATTTTATTCTTGTTAATTTATTTATTTATTTATTTATTTATTTATTTATTTATTTCATTTATTCAAATAATTAAAATAATTTTTCGAGTAAATAACATTTTCTTTTTAATTGAATTTATTAATTTATTTAGTTATTGGTATTTAATGCTTTATTTATTTATTTTATTTATTTTTATTTTTTTATTTGCTTTATTCTATAGTTATTATGATTATTATTTTCATTATTATTATTATTATTTTTTATTATTTTTATTTTAATTTTCATTATTAGTATTATTTTTAATTATTATTATTATTTTTTATTATTATTATTATTATTATTATTATTATTATTATTATTATTATTTTAATTATTATTATTTTTTATTATTGTTGTTATTATTTTTATTATTGCTATTATTTTTATCATCGTTAATGGGGACTTTAACATAGACGTATCCAGCAGTGACACTACCTCTTCTTGTAAAAATTTACTAATTGACACCATGACATCAAATGGTTTTGTAAATTTCATAGCGAGCATCACAAGGTTAAATGTGAATCAAAACTCTACAACAATCGACCATGTATGGTCAAACAAACGTGATTCCAAAAAATCCTATACATTATACACAGATATTTCTGATCACTATCCCTGTGTATTAATGCTAGAATCAACATCTACATCAAAAGATCAGGAAAAAATTGCTTTTAGACTTGTATCAGATGACCGAAAACAGATTTCTAAACCAGATAAAGACAATAGATTTTTTCATTTGTGCACAGTGACAATGTTTTAATGGATGAAAAATTCTAACAATTCAGCCATGCAATCTATAGTGTTTACGACAAACAAAAAACAAAAACAAAAAAAACAAAAAACAAAACAAAACTGCTACAGAAAAATTAATTATGAACAAATAGTAACTAAAGCTTTGCTAATTCAATTAGGGTATATCACAAACTTTATAAAAGTGTTAAGAGAAGGAATCATACAATACAAACTTTCACCACATATTCTTCATTACTGAAAAAAAATAATTAGAAAATCTAAAGCTGAGTATATTGAAAAGAAATTTAAGCTAACACAAAATGATGCTCAATCAACATGAGAATTGATAAATCGCATCTTAAATCGTCATGAAAATAATGAAGCTGTAATTCCATAAATAAAAATTAAAGACGAGCTAGTGACCGATAAGCAACTCATAGTAAATGAAATGAATTCCTATTTACGACCATAGGAGCTAAAAATGGCAGTAGAAATTCCCCAAACAAATGTTTCTTTTAGTGACTACCTAGAAACTACACAAAAGTCAAAATATTCTCTTTTACAAGCAAAGTAAGTTTCGAAGTCAAGTGTGCAATAAATAGTTTGAAAAACAAAAGCTCCAACATTAGAAGTATGCCAAACTGGATCTACAAACATCTCACAAAACGAAATCTCACCAATTTTAGCGACCCTCTACAGTACTTCACTTGAGCTAAGCCACTTTCCAGAGGAACTGAAAATACCAAGAGTTACCCCAGTTCCTAAAATTATCCAAACTCAAACTACCATATATGCTTACTCTCACAATGACTATTCACATTTTCATAGTCATAAATGAAATGTAAAATAAACTCCTAACAAATTTAATAATGAATAACTAAAATGTAAGAACACCAAATCTGTGCAGCACAAACTCATATACACCAGGTAAAACAAAACACACTCTAACCAAATCTCTAACCAAAGCCATTGAACAATTGAATGAGCTTCCAAATAGCATACAAGAATCAGCAACACTTCCCACATTTCTTAAACATGTCAAAGATCACTTGCTTTCAAAATACTAAAGAAGGTATCCATTAACCAGACCCACCACACTTATTTCCAACTTTGCCAAAACTTCTGTAATAATAATAATATTATTATTATTATTTATTATTATTATTATTATTATTATTATTATTATTATTATTATTATTATTATTATTATTATTATTATTTGGAAGTTTTATCCAGCTTTTATTTTAATAGGTTGTAATTTCTCTTTCAATTTTCACAAATTTTTATTCTTCTAATTGCTGACCGGTTTCGTCCGTCAACTTCGAACATCATCAGGGCTTGGATTCTAGAAGATGAATAATTTAGTTTAAAATGTTAAGCCAAAAGTTAGTTATTTTAAATTTTGAAAAATTAATTAAGTAGATATAGTTTTTGAGCTTCACATGAGAAGTTCCGAATTTAAATATTATTATTATTATTATTATTATTATTATTATTATTATTATTATTATTATTATTATTATTATTATTATTATTATTATTATTATTATTATTATTATTATTATTATTTTATTTATTATTATCATTATTATTATTATCATTATTATTTAGTATAACTATAAGCTGTGATAATTATAGTTTTTTGCTATTACTATTATTTTACGAATATTAGTATTTTTTACTATTATTATGATTAATATTATTATATTGTCATTATTATTTTCAATTATTACTGATATTATTCTTTTAATTATTATTATTATTATTATTATTATTATTATTATTATTATTATTATTATTATTATTATTATTATTATTATTATTATTCATTATTATTATTATTATTATTATTATTATTATTATTATTATTAATTATTATTATTATTATATATATTATTATTATTATATTATTTTATTATTTTATTATTTTTTATTTTTTTTTTTTTTTTATTTTATTATTTTTATTATTATTTATTAAAATTATTACAATAAATATTTTTTATTTATTATTTTTTAAGGAGTAATAGGATAAGATTACGACTTTAAAAAAAAAAAAAATAAAAAAAAATTATGTATCCAATGTTTGTTTCTTAGTTATAAACTTCGTTTTAATAATGTTTTTATATTAATTTTGTATTAATTCACTGCATGGGCTCAAAGGAAGAATTCGTCCCTACAAGAACCCCATTTCAGTTTTGTATTAATACATATTACTTTTCTTATTATTATTATTATTATTATTATTATTATTATTATTATTATCATTATTATTATTATTATTAGGTTTAATAATAATAATAACTATAGTAATATTATATTATTATTATTATTATTATTATTATTATTATTATTATTATTATTATTATTATTATTATTATTATTATTATTTTTCTTCCAGTAATTGTTTTTAGTATTATTATAATCATTATTAATATAATTGTTTTTTTTTATTTTATTAATTTAATGCCATTATTTTTAAAAAATTGAATTAAAATTTTTTATCCGTTTTAAATAAACATCGTGGATTAATGAAGCAAGTCATAGGGTTTCCCAAATAGACCTTTTCAAAGGAATGGCTATATATACTATATAATATTATTATTATTATTATTATTATTATTATTATTATTATTATTATTATTATTATTATTATTATTATTATTTTTATTATTATTTATTATTATTTTTATTATTAATATAATTTCCTAAAAAAATCCTGAGAATTGAGAATTCAAAAGTTTAGATTAATATAAGAATTATATTATTATATTATATTATATTATATTTATTATATATTATATTATTATATATATATATATATATATATATATATATATATATATATATATATATATATATATATATATATATATATATATATATATATATATATATATATATATATGTTAATTTTTAGCTATATACTTACTACTATTATTATTATAATCATTATTATAATTGTTATTTTTTGTTGGTTCGATTTTTAACACATGACCCATAAGTAAAGTTGCTCAGATCTATTCTTTTGGGAAGATATTCTCTAACATATGATGGCATGTTTATAATTTCTCCTAATTTATACTACACTGAAAAAATTGTCCCAACGAGTCGTTGGGACAAGTGGCAAAAATGTCACAGTAAAATTTTTTTCAATAGAGAAAAGACATGTTTAATATTAGAAAGTCGCTTCATCGATTTATTTTCTAATAAAAAAAAAATAACTGAAAAAATTTGTTGTGACATTACTGTCAATTGTCCCAACGATTCGTTAGGACAATTTTTGCAGTGAAGGGAAATTATCTGTGGAAATTGTTTTATTTAACAACTTCAAAGACCTTTAATTTATTTTTTAATTGGGATTTTCGATTATTTTTTTTATTTTTTTTTTTTTTATCCCATCATTGGAATTATTTGAAAATCAATTCATATACTGGAATGGGAATATAACCTTTTGGGAAATTCGATTTAACGATTATTATATATATATATATATATATATATATATATATTATATATATATATATATATATATATATATATATATATATATATATATATATATATATATATATATATATATATATATATATATATATATTAAAAATAATGATTCAGCTCGTCTTGGAGGTGAACCAAGTAACAATTAACTATTTTATTATATAACTATTATATTATATTATTATATATATATATATATATATATATATATATATATATATATATATATATATATATATATATATATTATATATATATATATATATATATATATAATATAACTTCTAATCCATCTTCTTATTATGCCAAATTATTTTCTCGTTTATGTTCCTCCGATCACCTTCTTATCTCTGTATCCTTTTCTCTCTCTTCAAGTCTTCCGCATGAAGTCTAAGCCTTCGAGGAAGAACCATTTTTGGTACTTCGGTGTTGATCACTCGTCAGACGTACAGCTGAACTTTTTTTTATTTTATTTAGATTGTTCACTGCTTCAATGGAAATGACAATTCGATGTAAGTATAGAAAGCAAAACTGTGGTGATTTTTCTTGTTATTCAAATGTATTTCCTCTCCTATTCTTTACTTTCAACTAAAACTAATAAATCATAGTTGGACTCTTTTGTTCGAAGGTTATTCGCAGCAGGGCGTTCCTATTTTCCGGAATTACAGTCGTCTTCAAACATCAGAAACTCATGCTTCTTATATTTTGTCCCGGAAGTGTTCATATATAGTCTCAGTGACAGGGAAAACACTTCCCTCAGTTAGAAAATGTAATGATATTTCTGGTCCTCTTCCTCGCTCTCTTTCAGTCATCTTGCAGAACAGTGTCAATTCTAAGTTTATTTCTTTTTTCTATTCCTTTTCTATAGTCTTTCCTATGGCACAACTGTCATTTCTCTTTTAGTTAAAACTGGACAATTTGCTCATACCTTTGCCTGTAATTCCATTCTAGACAACTTTGGATCCTTCCTTCTTCACATACCTTCAACATACTTGTGAATAATATTATTATTTCTTCTAAAAATATTATTTTGTTTATCTCTGAAATTAAGGTTAAAAAGGCATTTGGTCCTCATGGTGTACCTCTTGAGGTTCTCAAAACATGTGCTTCCAAATTTGCACCCTTCCTTGGTAGAATGTTTTGTCTCTGTCTTTCCGCTTCAACCTTTCCTTCTTGCTGGAGACGTGACCTTTTTCAGCTTGTACTAAAAAAAAAAAAAAAAAAAGTTGGACCACTCTCAGCTATCTGACAATAATGCAATCGCTTTAGCTACTTTCCATGTTTTTAGGTTTCCTCAGAATTTATACACACCACCCCAATTTCTTGTCCTGTAAGACAACATATCTGGAGTGGTTCCACGCGCACAGCCTTTCTTGAACTGGAGAAATATAAAGTTTTCATCTAATTAACTCTCTTACATTCATTGACTCTCTTCAATCTCTTTCT
>SEYY01015124.1:0-2500 GCA_009176605.1 Armadillidium nasatum | reverse complement strand
TTATAGTATATATATATATATATATATATATATATATATATATATATATATATATATATATATATATATATATATAATAATCAAGCCGTATCCAAGGGGGGGATGTCAGAGGGTTCTAGCCCCACCCCGAAATTAATTAATTATTCAAAATCGACTTGTAGGAAAAGTTAATTTAGCAAGATGTTTTTCCGTGTGGGTAGACGAGACTACTGACATCTTCCAAACAGAACAATTATCCCTATGTGTTAGATACGTTGTTGATCAAAGTAATGATATTGAAACAGATATTCACTTCAAAAGACTTCTTGTTTTGTAGCAGTTAAAAGCACTAAAGGGAAGATCTAGCACAAGTTATTCTTCAAAGATTAACAATTTTTAATTAAAAGTGATTTTTTAGTTGGGCAAGGTTACGATGGTGCAGCAGCAATGAAGGTGAGTTTTAAAGGTGTACAGGCAGTGATTAAAAGAAGATATCCTACTGCGTTGTATGTTCATTGCTGTTCACAATCATTAAACTTAGCTTTGGGGCATGCATGTGAGGTACACCATATTAGACAATGTATTGGATTAGTTAAAAAAGTTGGAAACTACTTTAGATCTGCTAAAAAGACAAATATTTTGACAGAAAATATAAAGAAATATTTTCCACAGGAAAGAAGTTTGAAATTATTAAGAATTTGTGAAACTAGATGGGTAGAAAATCATGATGGTTTGATACTGTTTAAAGAATTATTTAAATCAATAATTGACGCTTTGCAAGATCTCGAGACCGACCAAGATACTGAAAGTTCTACTAAAGCCTCCATTTTTTTGAAATGTTTAACTACAACCGATTTTGTTATTAGTTTAGTTATAATTTCAACATTGTTTTCTTTTACTCTTGCATTATGTAAGAAACTGCAATCACCATCTTTAGATTTGATAAGTGCTCTAGATCATGTTGAAGATGTTGTTTTAGTTTTAAAGGATTTTCGCTCTAACATAGATGAACAGATTTTTCTGAAATGATCCTACAATTGTAAAAAAGAAATAAAAATTCCGCATATTAGATAAACGGAAAAAGACAAGTTTAATGCTAACACAACTGATCCTAAACAATACTATAAAATTGTTATAGCAATTCCATTTCTAGATGACTTGAGAGCAAGTTTATGTCACAAAACTATCCTTAAAAACCTTAGTAAGTTAATACCATCAGAGGCCGTAAAAAACTTCATGGGTATTAAAAATGAATACAATCAATATTGTCATTTGATTTCTGACCAGGAAACTATTAACGCTGAATTTATCTTATGGAGGAAAAAATGGGGAAATCATGATATTAAAAATCTTCCTTCAAATGTCATCGATGCTTTAAATAATTGTAATTGTAAACTTTTCCCGAATATTTTTGAATTACTGAAGGTTTTTTGCGTCAATTCCAGTAACAACATGCAGTCCAGAAAGGACTTTTTTAACTATTAAAAGTTTAAAAAATTAATTAAGAAATTCTACAGGACAGGAAAGATTAGTAGGACTTGCCCTTATGAGCATTCATGAAGTTGCAAAGTCAACACAGAAGAGGTTATAGATGAATTTGCATCTAAAAAAGCTAGAAGATTAAAATTTTGTTATAAAGCGTTCTTCAATAATTTTGTTAGTAGTAGTAGATATATATATAATATATATATATATATATATATATATATATATAATATAATAATATATATATATTAATATATAATATATATATATAATTATATATATATTTTATAAAATACTCTTAAGAATAAATAATAATAATAATATTAATAATAATAATAATAATTTTAATTAATTATATATAATATATAATATATATATATATATATATTTAATATATATATATATATATATTATATATATATATATATAATATATATATATATATATATTATATACTGCGCCGGCTACGTAAAAAGACACAACACTCGAGACACCAAATGCTACAAGACAGAATCAAAAGATTTTGGAAGAGTAGCACCATATACGCCAGCCTACCGGTTTGGACGGTGATGATGATGATGATATATTAAAATTCACCTTTCCCACTCTCGTGGGGTGGTACCCACTTCAACTCCCACACACATGCAAACACATACTCTATCTCAGAAAGTAACCATGCATTTTTTAAAGTATATTTTTACTTTATGATAATAATTTTCATCATTTTTACCAACAATAATCTAAATTTTATAAATTACAATAATTTTTTTTTTTTTTATTTCGTTTTATCGATGTTTTGCAAAGTTAACTCATGAATAGTGAGGGATTAACTTTAACAGCCGATTATCAAATAAACCACATTGGGGAAATAATCAAAATTAACAATAAATCGATATTAAGCTCAGATTGGGAAAGGGCCCTTAATCGATGTTTGTAAAGTTAACTCATAAATATTATAATGAGAAATTAACTTTAACAACCGATTATCAATTAAACCACATTGGAGAAAGCCATTTTTGGTTAACTGACAATAAAT
>SEYY01015123.1:0-7500 GCA_009176605.1 Armadillidium nasatum | reverse complement strand
TGGCTCTGTGGCTCTGTGGCTCTTTGGCTTTGTGGCTCTATTTCTCTGTGCAATACGATTATTAGGTACCAAATATGTGAAATAAAATAGCTTGAAATACCTGTAGTACTGAAAATACAGAATAGATTGTTTCTGGGGTGCTAGTTATGAGGAAAAAAGGAAGAATATTTGTCCAGCCACCTCAGGAAAAATACAGAAACGTAGAGAGGGATCGAAGAGATTTGATAAATATTCTTTACTAGAAAAAAACATAAACACGATAATTGAAATAATTCTCTGAGAATGATGTCTGCATTTGAACAGCTCAGAGAGTTTTATGGATGACGAATTTAACGACAAAAGCATCCGCATCATGTAACCAAAAAATCCAAAAATTCAAAGTAAATATGAGACAAAAAAGTAAATGTAATGTTTAACTTAAACATGAAACATGTTCTTATGAATTCTCAAACAGTTGTTCTTTATTTCGAGATCAAATGCAATAGATCTTTTCAGCGTAATTGCAATACCCCTTTTAAGGTAGTTTAGTAGAGAACGGTTAATGGTCTGGTAACCATTCATGTGACATGATTCCAGTAACTAGAAACCTTAGTACCGAAGAGTACTGAACCCTCAAAGATATTTCTTTACTTTCGTTTCGCTTGAGAACTCCAAAATATTTCGGAATCAAAGCTCTTATAAATTCGAATTCAGAGATGACAAAAGGAGACTAAGATGCAGTAACTAATTGTCCTGTAAAGAGCTTTTATCTTAATCAAATAAAACACCTTTGAGATAAATTGAAAATACTTTCAACGCTAAAATCTTTAATGCCAGTAGGAAACAAATTACAATTTAAACTTATTAAATTTAGTGACAAATGTCCACATCTGTCTTCTTGTGGCTAAAGAATTGACCTAAAAATAGAACTCTAACGATATCCTGAGTTTGGGCAGTCATAGGGAGTGCACACAACACACACACACACACACACACACACACACACACATATATATATATATATATATATATATATATATATATATATATATATATATATATATATATATATATATATATATATATATATATTATATATATATATATATATAAATTTTAATAACTGCTAATACTCATTTTTTACGATGATTTAAATGAAACTGGTAATCTCATTACATTTCATAAAGCGGCTTTTTAAAATCGAGATGTAAAGATATGTAACGGATTGAAAAGAAGATGTAAAGAATTATAACGGGCTTTTATCGAAGAAAATTTTATAATGATCTTTTTTAATATGTTAAAAGTTGACTCTCTTTCTCAATCTCTCTCTCATTCTGACACACACATTCACAGTCTGCTTCTCTCTCTCACACGCACCCGCACACACACACACACACACACACACACACACACACACACACATGGAATCTACATCTTTTACTCTCTTTCTCTCTCTCTCTCGAGTGCATTGCAAAAGGATTAGATAGAAAGCCAGTTTCATTATTCGACCATTGTGTAAGGTTGCCAGAAAAAAAACTGATAACATATTCAAAATTAGATGTGTATTATTCGCAGCTGAGTCCAAGAGAGGGGGAGAGAGAGCGAGAGAGAGAGAGAGAGAGAGAGAGAGAGAGAGAGAGAGAGAGAGAGAGAGAGAGAGAGAGAGAGAGAGAGAGAGAGAGAATGGTTTAAATAAGCAAAAAGAAGGCAATATTAATGTTAAAGAAGAGATAATGATAAAATTGACGCATAGAGAGAGAAAAAAAATCACACGAATGAGTTGAAATTGCAGAGAGAGAGAGAGAGAGAGAGAGAGAGAGAGAGAGAGAGAGAGAGAGAGAGAGAGAGAGAGAGAGAGAGAGAGAGAGAGAGAAGATAAAACTATAAAAATATAGAAAGAACGAAATATAAGCAGAAAGAAATAGGAATAAAAAAGATTGACTAAAAAAACCCACTATTGAAGATCCTTTCATTAGCTAAGAAAAATATCCTTTCGAAACTCTTTTTTTTTTTTTCTTTCTTTCTTGAACACCATCAAAGCTATCTTACGAAACAATTTATCAAAATAGCTTTCAATAAGTTTTTTGTTTCTTATTTACTCTTATAATAGAGTTGTTGTTGTCTTAGTACCTCCTGACTTTTTATCTTTTCTACCCATTTATTTATACGCTATGTGCATTTGAGTGCGTGCGTGCGTGTGTGTGTGCGTGTGTTTTCTGGGATAGCAGAAAGATGCATTGCACCTACATAGCGTGAGATACATGTTATTTAATAGTATGTAGGGCTACATCATAATATTTTGTCAGATACTCATCGATACTCTAACAAAATTAGGTTTAATGTAGACACTAATAAAACAATCTTAATAACTTGACCTAACTTAGTATAGATATATATATATATATATATATATATATATATATATATATATATATATATATATATATATATATATATATATATATATATATATATATATATATATATATATATATATATATATATATATATATATATATATATATATATATATATATATATATATATATATATATATAGGTTGGACAAAAATATGGAAAGATTTGGTAAATGAATGAATTTTTTTCAAAATATATCGCGTTGGACAATTTTACCTATTGATACCCACCTAAATTCTTCAGAAAATGAGCAAATATAATTCTTAAATGGTGCAGAATGGGATGATATACCATTACTCATAATAAACTAAACGAAATTCCGGTATGGATGTTGGTGGTGGATAGCAATCCCGAACAATATTCTCCAATACTGACAACATGGGCTCTAAGATCTTACGGTGTGGCGATTGTTGGAACCAGAGAAGAAATTAAACTTCACCTACATGTTCATTAAACCACAACTAGACAATCAAACTTGTATGAATTGGGACCTTATTATCTTGATAAATGGCACCACCTCCATGAAATAATCTCTGCACCATTGAATAAACTTGGTCATCTAAAATGCATACATAAATCTCTTGCAGTTACATTATCGTGCATGGTAATGATTAGACCAGCAGAATACCATAATATGGTTGCAAAAATCTTAGCGGAACCTCGACATTTCACTCGTAGAATATTCTTGGGATGTTAGGAGCAGCGTGAAGGTCGATTTATCTGAGAAAAGGACTGTCTTCCATCGATCAGCATCCAATCTTTACGAGTGTTAAATCACCCTCCATCCTTTTTTCTGACATTCATGTCGTTTACAAAAGGTTTTGCAATTTCAGCACACCCATAAATATTCAGCTTATTTAGCTGCCTCATCAATGTCTTTGAGCAGACAGGGTTTTCAGGACTGGTATTTAGTTTAGGAGTAACTTCTGAAGCTGTTGCCTTCTTATTTTTTATCACAAATCTTCCAAAATGCTCGAATGTCTCTGTCGTCCAAGTTCATCTTAGGTCCGCGCTGTGTTTATCAAATGATGAATTTTTTTTTTCGGAAGTACAAAATAGGCTCGTAACCTTGGATAGGTCTCTGGAAACTGAAAGTTGTGGAAGGTTGGTCACAACTCCCTTGTAACAGAACAGGATGATGACCACAGAGCAACGCACTCTTCCTAACGACGTTATAGGCTAAAAATCACACGTGAATGACGCACGAGACCCTGTGGCATCTTTTCGACTTCGGCTAATTGACGTCCTTATATTTACCCACTCTTTTTACCGTTGCCATACTTTTGTTCAACTCATATATATATATATATATATATATATATATATATATATATATATATATATATATATATATATATATATATATATATATATATATATATATATATATATATATATATATATATTATATATATTATTTTGTGAAACTTAAAAATCTTATTTCTTGTTTGTAATTATGTGAATAATTTAATAAATTTTTGAATGTCAATCTATATTTATTGAGCATGAATAGACAAAGTTACTGTTATATTGAATAGAGTTGAAAAAGATAAAACATATTGCAAATTTTCATAACTTGAATATTTAATTTTTATAATTAAGAATTTTATTTTATTTTTACAGGATATCCGTGAGGGTAGCCGGAAATTCAAGGAAAAACAAGGATGGGTAGGCCGGACAATCGGATAGCAGCATATATATATATATATATATATATATATATATATATATATTATATATTATATATATATATATATATATATATATATATATATATATATATATATATATATATATATATATATATATATATATATATATATATATATATATTATATATATGTGTGTGTGTGTGTGTGTGTGTGTGTGTGTGTGTGTGTGTGTGAAATAAAAAAATTATAACTGAGCAAAGTACCATGCTGAAAGTACTATTAAATAATTATCAAAGCAAGGAAGAACGGAGAACCATGAAAAAAAAAACCACACCCATTTTTAGTACATAACTCAGTACCCTGTATACCTCCGTACTTATGCTATTGTTATTAACAAAACTTTTTACCCCACCTAGAAACTATTACACGTTTTACAGAAAAGATTTTATAGCTTAAGCCCTGCTTCACTTCATCCCTCACCGAATGTTTCGAGCCATCACTGAAAACAATTTCAAATTCCTATAAGAATGAACATGTGTGTTGAAGAAGACATGTTTTTTTGTAAGTGGGAAAGGTGGTCTGGTATGCGTTGGTATTAGTAATACGGGAGAGTTAAGAAATTGTACCATATACTATAAACAATACGATGATAATGAACTATTTAGATCTAAAACTTGACAATTGTTTTTTTTTCTTCTTCTACAGGTAATACAGCGCCAAGTGCTACAAAAATCTAACAACTATTGTTCCATCATAGAACAAAGAATAGTACTTCTTTTCATTAAGGCTTACGTGGAGAGCTTCACCAGCTCTTGGAGCGAACGGATCTTTCGATCTAAACTGGTGGAGGCCTGAAGGGCAGTATTTTGTCTGCCTGGAGGGACGGCATATGCCCTAGTTGGTGAAGTCCGCTCTCAGAAACAAAACAAACAAGAAAGCTTTACGCGTTTTGTGAAAACTGACACCATACTGGCGTGCGGTGATGTCTCCGATGGAAGTTGATCTGCGGAATTTTTAATATTTACGATGGGTATTTGTTACCCACCTTGAAGAAGGTGGGTAACAATTGATCGGGTGTTGGAGAAAGGTTGTTTTTTATAGCACTTTATTTATTTATTTCTTTATATATTTATTGCAACTTCCTGGAAAGGGACAGCATCTGTCAGTGATAGCTAATCACACACACACACACACACACACACACACACACACACACACACACACACACACATATATATATATATATATATATATATATATATATATATATATATATATAATATATATATATATATATATATATTATATATATATATATATATATATAATTTTTTTTTTTTTTTTTATTTTTTTTAAATTATTTTTATTCAAATATTTTTTTTAACAAAAATAAAATAATTTTTATAGATATATTATATATATATATATATATATATATATTATATATATATATATATATATATATATATATATATATAATTATATATATATATATTATATATATTTATATATATATATAGAGAGAGAGAGAGAGAGAGAGAGAGAGAGAGAGAGAGGAGAGATGGTATTGAATTATTAACAGTATATTTTATACTGGGCAACTAATTCTTTACTCACAAATACACACAGACACCTGTTATACTCCATTGTTTTACATATCAGTTAAACACTAGTATTCATTCACTGAATTCGTTAAAAATTATTAACATATCTTTTATTACAATACAGTTTAACTTTTGAACTTTGTCCGTAAATTTAAAAGAACTACGAAGATCTATGTTACTATTTTTTATTTTTATTTTTTTATAACAATTGCTGGATCTTCCTTCCATCGTTACAATCTTCTTTTCATTATTTATGTCATACTTTTCTTATATTATTAACACAGTTTCTTTACAAGAATTGTAATCATTTTCTTTACAAGAATTATAAATTCTTTGCCACTAGGATTTCACACCTCCTCTTTGAAGGTTAAGACTAATTTTCCTGCATAATTATGTCACCGTAAATGAAAAACATCGTTGATGATGTTGCAAAAGGTCTTATGTAGCGAAAATCAAAATTTTTTTGTAGTCTATGGCCAATAGCAAAGGAGTTCTACGCCAGACAGTAAGGTGTAAACTAGTTATTTTTACTTGTTGATTCAGCATAAAACTTTACCTTCGATACATACTCCATTTTTAGTGTCAATTACGATATGGGTAACAATCACTTCATTACATTATATACATTCATTATATACTTCACTACAAATGTCGTAATCTTCGAGATGAGCTTTTTTAATGCTTATCTTCAAAAAATTTTACTCTATTTTTATTTCTGCTAACGCTTATCCCCTCATCCGATCTTTATCGCGAGTACAGAGAAAGATTTTAGTACTAATCTTAGAGATGATCGATATATCGATATTAATCTAAGGGATGATCGATTACTGCCCTAATCGAGGCATCGACTACTTAATTCAGGGCCTATTATTGCCTATGTTGCAACATTTGCATTAAAATGGGCTTCTTTTAAACGTTCGCTTCCATCTTAAAATAGTCTATTATTATTTTTCATAATTTATTCCAGATTAATATGCGCCGAAAAAGAAATTCTTCATGCTCTTTTTAGTATACCATATATATATATATATATATATATATATATATATATATATATATATATATATATATATATATATATATATATATATATATATATATATATATATATATATATTGTCCTAACGAATCGTTGGGACAAGTGGCCAAAATGTCACAGTAAAATTTTCAATAGAGAAAAGACGTTAAACATAAGAAAATTTTCACAGATTTATTTTCCAAAAAGAAAATAATTGAAAAAAATTTGTTGTGACATTTTTGCCACTTGTCCCAACGGTTCGTTAAGAAAATTTTTACAGTGATATGAATGAATGATGAGAGATAGGTTAAGAAGGTGTTTTTGTCTAAATTGTAAGACGAAAGGAAGTACCAAGCGAAATTGGAGGTGGTGTGATGGAATAAAGGATGTATTGGTGGAAAAGAGTATTAGTATGGATGAAAGATTAAGAAAGAGTATAAGTATAGGATAATGGATGAAAGATTATGAAAGAGTATTAGTATGGATGAAAGATTATGAAAGAGTATTAGAATGGATGAAAGATTATGAAAGAGTATTAGTATGGATGAAAGATTATGAAAGAGTAAGAGATGAAAGATTGAAAGAGTATTAGAATGGATGAAAGGGAATGATTTTAGGGATTTTCCTTTAAATCTTTAAAAGCTTCAATTACTTTAACAGCCTGGAAAAGGTTTAACATTATTTGAGCATAACAAAATGCAACTGACACTATCCCGCAAATTATTTCAGAGACAATGACGACTTATATATATATATATATATATATATATATATATATATATATATATATATATATATATATATATATATATATATATATATATATATAT
>SEYY01015122.1:17500-22587 GCA_009176605.1 Armadillidium nasatum | reverse complement strand
ATATTTATGTCATATTTCTGTATCTCCTGGAATTTAGGATTCTAATAATCTCATCCTTATTGACACCAACATATGTTGCGTCAAAAAGTCAATCCTGGGGTGGGTTTGCTGTCCCATCATGGGTGATCTATATATATATATATATATATATATATATATATATATATATATATATATATATATATATATATATATATATATATATATATATATATATATATATATATATTATAAATTTATTTTAAAATTAAAATGTTCTTTTAAATTTAATAATAAAAGTGACAAGTAATTCATATCAATTAAATCAAATTAAATTAAATTTTATTTTATTCGTTTAAATAGAAAATGTTACAAGATTTTACAGTTCTAATTTACAAAACATTATTATTTTATTCATTTCTAATTTATTTTATTTAATTTTTTTACTGAAAATGGTTGCTGTGGTGACTTGTATGTGTTACGATATTATATAATCATTATTAAATATAATTTTAACACTCTTTTAAAGGTTAGGTTAGGTCAGATAAAATTAGGTTAGGTTTGGTTAGGTAAGGTTAGATAAGATTAAGATAAGTAAGGTTATGTTAGGTAAGATCAAGTTAGATAAGACTAAGTTAGGTAAGGTTACGTTAGGTTATATAACATTAAGTTTGGTAAGGTTAGGTTAGATAAGATGAAGTTAGGTAAGGTTAGGTTAAGTAAGATTAAGCCAGGTAAGGTTAGGTTAGGTAAGATTAAGTTAGGTAAGGTTAGGTTAGGTAACGTTAGGTTAGGTAAGGTTAGGTTACGTGTATTATTTTAAATATAGATAATATTTAAATGTTATAATAGTGACGGATGTAATATCCATTCATATTCGTACCTTAATTAATGTAAAGGAATTATGTAAATCATCTGTACAAGAATTAGCATTGGTAAAAGCATCCATATAGTTTCATATATTAATATTTTAACATCAATATTTTCATATTTTTATTTATTATGAGTTTTTGATTTGCATTAGAGTTTATTTGAATGTATATTAGTTAATTGTGTTTATGGATTTATATAGTTTATCATATTTTAATCTGATACACTAATTTTTTATTTTAATTTTTAAATTAGAAATTAAGTATCGTATGATACAAGTTAGGGTTAAGATTCTTTATAAGAATTAATTAAGAGGTCGCTTATATGTTAATTTATTTATTTTTAATTAAATTATCAATGTAATTAAATTATATATATATTTATTATATATATATATATATATATATATATATATATATATATATATATATATATATATATATATATATATATATATATATATATATATATATATATATATATATATATATATATATATATATGTCCTAAATCTCTTATTTATTCCTTAAATAAACAAATAAATGCCTCTCCTCAACTTATATTTACCGTGGCTCAAACGGTAGAGTGATTGACTCGCGTTCTTGAGAGTGCCGGTTCGATCCCACTTGGGGATCCTAGGTATATTCTACCTAGAAAAAGTTTCCTCTCCTAGAATAGGGCAATGCCCGAGAGATGTGAACTTTAATAAAAATAGAAAAATAGAAAAATAAAACCACTCATTCAGCATTTGTTCCAGTGACAATTTTAAATTTCACAGGTTACAATATAGTTACATTTATTTATTTATTTTGCCATTGATATTTTATTTATTAAGTACAAGAGTATTAAAAAATTAATTAAGTATTGACTTAATTAAATACATCTTACGTAAGTAATATATACCTTTAACTTAGTTTCATGGATTATTTTATTTTATTTCATTTTTTTTTTTTTTTGAGTGGGAGGGTTGTTATTTTTGTGGGGAAATTATTTTAAAATTTTCATAATGTTCTTTCTTATTTATTTATTTTTTTTAAAATTATTTTTATTCGCATGTTGAATCTGAAATCTTAATAACGAGAATTTAAAATTGAATTTATTAAAAGAAATGAACGAAGTACATTTCGTATTAAATTGATTCAGAAAGTTAAGTAGCACATAAGTATGTATATTAAAAACTCCAATTATTCAAAGAAATGAATGCGTTTATTTTTGCATGGTATGTTTTGTGTATGTATTTAAACCCATATATATAATATATTATGGTTGCCTAACGAGCTCTGCGGCTACAATATATTTTTGATTTTGGTTTTCAGATGTGCTTTTTCACCTCTGTGTGTGTGTGATAGTCTTTTAATGAATGATTTGTTGTGTATCTCTGGATTCGTAAACATTAACACTAACTACACAGTTGTTACGTTAAATGTCGGGGTCAACATTTATCAATGATTGGATTTGTATTTCATATGTTTAACTGTAATTTAAACGTATAATTGTATATATAACTGTAATTTATGATATCATTGTATCAATTCATACAACCAACTCCTTATCTAGTTTACATAATTTTTTGGTAATTTATACAAGCTCGCCTCCTTAGTAGCTATGTAGAAGACGTCTCTTCTTGTCTTGTTTTAATTTACTGTGTATAAGTTTATTTAGTTTATTATTTATATCATTTATAGTGTTAATTTTAATGCCGTTTATATCAAAAATGTAATTAATTGTTCTTTCTCTTTCTCACAACTATATACTCTTGAAAATGGTTTCCGAATGAAATCGAAACGTAGAGAATAATGTTAATAATTTTTATAGTTAATAAATCATTTATAAATAATAGTCTAACTCCATCTTAACTTGATGCCATGCTTATTTTTCGTCATACTATTTATAATAGGAAAATTAATATTTACATCATATCCTACAAAAAAAAACTTATTCAAATACACATGGCAAAATAATATATATATATATATATATATATATATATATATATATATATATATATATATATATATATATATATATATATATATATATATATATATATATATATATATATATATATATATATATATATATATGGGTTGGAAATAAGAAACGTTTGGTATGTAGCTTCACTAACTGCGCAAGATTGTTAAGAAAAGCAAAAGAATAATAACTATACAGTCATAGACGTTGGTAAACATCGAAATCTCCAATAATAATGATTTCAGAGAAAGAAAAAGGAAGAATATGATATATTTGGGATTAGTTCTAGAGTTTTAAGATAGAATGAAGAATTAGAGGTTAAAAAACACAATAAATTAATTTAATTAACGATTAGCCACTTAGCAAGAGAAACGTCATAAGGTAATTAAATTTAGAAGACTAAAGAGAGCGTGAAATCTAACATGCACCATTGGACTTTTCATGATAGTTAAGGATAGAGAGATAAAATGACGCTACAGTGTAGGTTATCAATGCAAGTGCTGATCAACAAAGTCAAAATTAGAATGATCGCCACTAATATTGCAAATATGAGTGTAGAATGAAGATAAAACTTCAATGAATGCAGGTGATTTTCTTAAGAGACACCAATCCCTACAACAGTGGTTGTAACTTACGAGCGATGATGGAGGGAGGAGGAGGGAGGGGAGGATGAAGTTATATTTGGATGCCGATTCCGGTATCTTCGAGGCTATATGATTTGCTGCTGCCATTAAAAATGATGAAATAGTATGTATAGGGACAGCTATTTCAAACTGGCGTGCAAGAAGTTAATAAGTGATGAACAAAAAATAACTCTGTTTGCATTCAAAAAAATGCAAAAAAACAAATTACAATTCACAGGGTAAATGTCAAACTTTGTTTATATATTTCACTCAAATTCACTATACTCAATGGTGAGCTGGAGCCGATTCGCCCGAATCGGTTGTAGTGTTTTTTTTCAGGAAAGCAAACCGGTTAACTCTTCTGCTGCTTAATCAAACATGGAAGCGATACGGTTGTAAAGACGTAACTAAACAGAGAACTGTAAATGAAATTGTGATAGCTCACTATTAAGTCTATACCTACATAAAATTAATATATCTTTTTACGAGAGTACTTTTATAACAGCGAAAAATTTCCCTTTCATCATAGGTTATTTTTAAAAACGACAAAATCACGCTACTGGATTTAAGGTAATAAAATGAACAAACATTTTAATAAGCCAAGGTTGAGCATTGCACAATATACCGTTAGAAATTTCAAACAAAAACCAAATACCCTTTGCAACTCTTCTGATAACAGTACGTGCTATTTTTCGTCCATCCCAGCTCACCAAATCTTAAGAGAGCGAGGTTTGGTGTGAAGGACCTGGTGGTCAATTAAGGAAGATATCAAATTATTAACGATCATACCACGCCATATGTTTGCACAGGAAAGATGAAATTTTTATTGCGTGGTGTGTTAATTTTCCGTCAATCTATAACGATAACTGTAATGGGCAGTTATTGGTACCGTTACGTTTGAAAGTACATTCGTCGATAAACATTTGAAATGAATTAACAGACGGTTAATACTAACAGGACTCCAATTGACTCCTTTCAACTTCTGTACGAAGGTGTCGCACCCACAGCATGTCAAATAGATACAAATCATGCTAATCTTATGTCCGATATACTCTTGTATGTGGAACCCATATCAGTGTAGAAATTATTCTTGTGCCTGTAGTAAAACTTTGTATTATAAACTCAATAAGGTCTTCCACCTTACCTATAGTTTGTTCAATAGTAGGTTCACTTTGAGGAGAATTAAGACCTCTGTGAACAAAATCAGATTTATGCAGTTTGGGGTAAATACCTAGTAGCCCCTTTTTTGAATATGATACTCGGACGTTAAGAAGCCCTTCAGAGTATTCTCTATAAACAGAAATATAATTTCCGTTAAAAAAAAAAAAAAAAAAAAAAAAATTGTAAACGAACAAACCACCATTTCATAATGTGAAAGAATTTAGGGTATTCGTCTTCTCGGATAGGGCAATGCCCGTAAGATGCGAACTTGAATGTTATAGTTAAATAAATATATGTATATTAATTCTAATAATACAGATAAGCAGCATAAACTTTAAAATAATAATAATAAAATAATAATAATAATAATAATAATAATAATAATAATAATAATAATAATAATAATAAAATAAAAAACAATCGGCAAATGAGTGTTTGAAATGAAGGTAACTAATGCTATACTAATCCTAATAATAATAATAA
>SEYY01015122.1:0-12500 GCA_009176605.1 Armadillidium nasatum | reverse complement strand
AGAAGCTTTTGTAGTCCATAAAATTCTGAATGTACAGTGCAAATTTCAGAGCATTAGGAAAAGTAGTTTGGCCCCTCCATTCATTTGAAAAAGGGTCAAATTTCAAAAAAAAACTTTTTTAACCATTATAGACGCAGAAAAACGCTAGAAATGGACTTTTTCACAGGGGAAAAAAGCAATATACAATGAATATTTCAGGATAATCGGTTAAAAATTTAAAAATCCTTTGATATTGGACTGTCCTTTTAATAAGTATAATTTGCCTTTTTAACCCCGGCAGGCAAAACCCGGTTTTCCCCGATTTTTTTGCCGGGGCCCCAGTCGGTCCATATATATATATATATATATATATATATATATATATATATATATATATATATATATATATATATATATATATATATATATATATATATATATATATATATATATATATATATATATATATATATATATATATATATATATATATATATATATATATATATATATATATATATATATATATATATATATATATATATATATATATATATATATATATATATATATATATATATATATATATATATATATATATATATATATATATAGATTTCATAGATTTGTGACACATCCAAAGCTTTTAAAATTCTCTCCGATTTCTTTTTTTCTTCACCTTTAGTAATATATAATTTTATGAAACGTTAACAGTAATAAAGTTTTTTTTTGAATAATTTTATATTTATTGATAATTGATAGCTTATATTTAGATTGTTTTTTATTTTCTATCAAATTTGTGAGGGAGTTAGGGAGGGGGGAGTTGTTACGGTCTTTACAAAAAAATAAATAAATAAATAAAAAAAAAAAAATAATTTACAAAAAATACTAAAGCAATGAAATTTATAAATTTTATATAACGCTCTCATTTTACAATAAAACTGTTGCAGGTATTCAAAATTTAATAAAAAAAAAAAATATGGTCGGACGTTGATTAATTTTTTACCCCCGCCCAATAAAATGTGTAAATTTATGTTAATTTTATTTTTTTTCTTGTTCTATGATACTATGAACTTAAAAATGCAAAGATAATGACGTTATTTAAAAAAAAAAAAAAAAAAAAAAAAAAAAAAAAAATAATATATATATATATATATATATATATATATATATATATATATATATATATATATATATATATATATATATATATATATATATATATATATATATATATATATATATATATATATATATATATATATATATATATATGGGTCAATCCATTTTTTCCGTACCAAAATAATGGAAGTTGGCCGCTCGATAATTTTAGAAAACTTTTATATTTTGCATGGAGTTAATGTTATCCCTGGGAAGTTCAAAACCACTATTCGTTTTTGTAGATTTACTCTGGTTGTAACAGGGTGAGCCAAAATGTTAGACCAGGTGGAGCCAAATTTTCACTTAATAGAGGCTAACATTTTAAGTAATATCTCCATATTGGTAATTCTTATACCAAATTTCATAGAGATTGATTTGTTAGGGATACTTTAAAGTACATTTGGCTTTTCCTGTTTTTTTTTGTGAAATAATATTTCACCATGAAAATGAATCCGAAAAATTGTGTTAAAAATCGAAGAAATTTCCATTTTCGTGGGTGTATTATTAAAAGAAGGAAATAATTTAACGATATAAAATTTTGTGTGATGATACATACTAAAGTATGGTTTAACTTAAATCTTATTTGAAGTTGGGTAAATATTTTTAAAACAATTTACAGGGTGTTCAAAAATCAATTTTTCTGAAAATCGGTAACTTTGAACCTTAATATCTCTGGTAAGTGCTAAAAATCTGAAATTTTCACACATTATACTACTACCATAGATGTTCCTTCACCTGCAATATTAACTTTAGTATTTGCTTGTTTTAAGAAATACAGCCATTCAAAAATGCCAAAAAAAAAAAAATTTTAAAGTTGTGTTATGATACCTATAATTATAGTTATTATAGTTCAAGACAATACATAGACAAATGAAATAGTGTGGCATCAAGGAGAAATGAAAACAAAGTTAAAAAAATTTAATTATAAGGTTAATATACATAAGAATGTACCATTATATCTACTTTAAATGACAAAATTAACTCAATAACTTTTAAAAAGTTGATCTACTATATATATATATATATATATATATATATATATATATATATATATATATATATATATATATATATATATATATATATATATATATATATATATATATATAAATATATATATATATATATATATAAATATATAAAAAAAAATTTAAATGGAAAATAAAATTAAGCGTATATATATATATATATATATATATATATATATATATATATATATATATATATATATATATATATATATATATATATATATATATATATATATATATATATATATATATATATATATATATATATATATATATACTTTGCGCTATAACTGTGATTGTTCAAAAGAAGAGAGATTTCTTCGGAAACTTTGTTTGAGATGTTGTAATTTCTGCCTTTTAATGACATTTTCATTTCAAGCCCAGAAAGTTTTCTTAAAATATTTTTCATTGGGATCCATACCCGTTCGCAAGCTGACATCTTGAATGAAGTTCTGGGTACGGAAGGAGGATAAAAATGTATGTAAACATCATCGTTCTCCACACTTATTTCTTCTACCTTTCCAATCCACCATTGTTCATCATATACGCAAGCTACTGTGTCATTTATCTCTAAACTTAATGAAGCAATTTTGCTGACACAGTGGTCTTCGTAAACGTCGGTTTTTGAGGTTGGATAGCACCTAATTATGTTCTCTGAAAGTGGAAAGAATTTGTGAAAGTTTCTTGTTCCCTTAATTCTCAAACAATTTTCACATCTCGTTTTAAGTCTCAATGTGTTCATTAATTTCTTCTTCTTTTACGAGAAAATAAGTTATTCCTCTTAATTTCTCTTTGCAGAATGAATATATTTGGTCAATATTAAGAATTTGGTGTGTTGTTGTTCTTTGTAAGCTGACTTTGCTTAATTCGCGCTTTGTTGTTCCTCCAACCCCATCACAGGCATTTTTCCCGTGGCAAGATGCAAAGAAATGCCATTCAGCTTTTAATGCGAAATCTTTTTGGTGATGGCAAATGTTAACAATATATATATATATATATATATATATATATATATATATATATATATATATATATATATATATATATATATATATAATATATATATATATATATATATATATAGATCAACTTTTTAAAAGTTATTGAGTTAATTTTGTCATTTAAAGTAGATATAATGGTACATTCTTATGTATTATAACCTTATAATTAAATTTTTAACTTGTTTTCATTTCTCCTTGATGCCACAATATTTCATTTGTCTACGTATTGTCTTGAACTATAATAACTATAATTATAGGTATCATAACACAACTTTAAAAAATTTTTTTTTGGGCATTTTTGAATGGCTGTATTTCTTAAAACAAGCAAATACTAAAGTTAATATTGCAGGTGAAGGAACATCTATGGTAGTAGTATAATGTGTGAAAATTTCAGATTTTTAGCACTTACCCCACCAGAGATATTAAGGTTCAAAGTTACCGATTTTCAGAAAAATTGATTTTTGAACACCCTGTAAATTGTTTTAAAAATATTTACCCAACTTCAAATAAGATTAAGATTTAAGTTAAACCATACTTTAGTATGTATCATCACACAAAATTTTATATCGTTAAATTATTTCCTTCTTTTAATAATACACCCACGAAAATGGAAATTTCTTCGATTTTTAACACAATTTTTCGGATTCATTATCATGGTGAAATATTATTTTCACAAAAAAAAAACAGGAAAGGCCAAATGTACCTTAAAGTATCCCTAACAAATCAATCTCTATGAAATTTGGTATAAGAATTACCAATATGGAGATATTACTTAAAATGTTAGCCTCTATTAAGTGAAAATTTGGCTCCACCTGGTCTAACATTTTGGCTCACCCTGTTACAACCAGAGTAAATCTACAAAAACGAATAGTGGTTTTGAACTTCCCAGGGATAACATTAACGCCATGCAAAATATAAAAGTTTTCTAAAATTATCGAGCGGCCACTCATCGGTACGGAAAAAATGGATTGACCCATATATATATATAGTTTCCATACAGAGATGGAATTTATGAAAATACTTTTCCATTTTAATTCATTCCCAAATTTCCAAGTTGAAAAAGTGTTAATTAACGAGAGTCTCACTAACTCACTAATATCTTCAGACCCACTCTTCATTTTCCTACTGTACCTAAACAAAAAATATACTTAAAACTCCCGTGTATAGAATCACTTACATTTCAACTTAATACAAATATTTTTACTATAATTGAAGCTACATTCCCGCAACGCCACTTCATTCTTATAAATTATAACTCCCTCTCAATTCATAGTTTCTTCAGACACAAAGAATCTCACCCAATGCTTCTCAGATCCTCATTAATTTTTTTATTCAAGTGTACCAGCTGTAATACGGCAGGCCAAACTAGTCTACAATTGAAAGTAAGGATTGATAATTATAGAGGAGGTTCCTTTAGAACAGAGCATCCTCTTTGCTCTCCTGTACATTCTGCCATAAAAGACCATGGACATACCCACCCATTTTCTTCATTAAATTTATCTGTTCTTCAACGTGCATCTTCCCTTCTTGATCGTAGGATTTTGAAGTTTCATATATAAAAACTCATTGCCCATCTTTAAATGATCAAGCTTCTTCTATTGTCCTTTTCACTCAATAATGAAGTCTTTTTTCCTAATATAGTCCAGCCTTTTGTATGTAATTTCAATATTAATATTACTTCTTTATTTTTTATTATTTTATAGCAATTATTATTATTTTAAATATCTTATATATAGTTAATGAATTTATATTTTGATTGTATTTTAAAATAGAAATTTGTAAAATTTAGTTTGTGCTGAAGACGGACCGAGATACAGTGTTAAACGTTCAGTGTATTAAATGTACATGTGGAAACCCTTAGTATTGGCTTTAACCTTTCTAATTAGATTAAGGTTCACTAGAAAAGAAACTATCTGAACTAATATATATATATATATATATATATATATATATATATATATATATATATATATATATATATATATATATATATATATATATATATATATATATATATATATATATATATATATATATATACAGTGGAACTCCACTATTCGTCATTAATCCGTTCCTGAGGGGATGACGAATATCGAAAAAGACGAATATCGAATAATTTTTTCCCATAGGAATTAACTAAAAATGGATTAATTCGTTCCCAGCCTCGAATTTTGCCTATCTATTCTTTAACAAAAAAAAAAAATTTCAATCTAGAAATGATCTCCGAAATCATTTCAAACACTGTACAATTTAACTACAGTACATATTAAACAGCGTACTGCCATAAATAATACGTAATACGCACTGTGTAGGCCTACATAAACTCTAAACACATAAAATTTTAAAAAGAAATTTACCTTTTGGATGAGAAAAACAATGATTGTTATTAAGAGTTTTTATTTTTAAGGTTATAGGCTTTCGTAGGTAGGACGAATATTGATTTTTCGACGAATATCGGAAAAAAAATTACAGGGCGAATATCGGAAAAGACGAATACTGGAGGGGACGAATAATGGAGTTCCACTGTGTATATATATATATATATATATATATATATATATATATATATATATATATATATATATATATATATATATATATATATATATATATATATATATATATACATTATATATTATATTATATATCATCTACATCCGCATCCTCACTTTCGAAAATTCAACATCCGCATCCGCACTTGACGAAAATTCTATATATCCGCATCCACACTTTCGAAAATTCAATATCCGCATTCGCACTTGACGAAAATTCTATATCCGCATCCTCAAATGAGAAAAAATGACATCCGATCCATAACTATATATATATATATATATATATATATATATATATATATATATATATATATATATATATATATATATATATATATATATATATATATATATATATATATATATATATATATATATATATATATATATATATATATATATATATATATATATATATATATATATATAAACCTTGAAAGTGTAACAAACCTTTTTCCCTTTTTCAGGATCCGTCCTTTGAGCTTTTATTCCTTGTTCTTCTTTTACCTTTCGAAAGGTCATTTCTAAGTGCATTATTCTGTTCTGCTTGTTATAAGTAATGAATGAATATTTACTTTCTCTTTATATATAATATATATATATATATATATATATATATATATATATATATATATATATATATATTATATATATATATATATATAATATATATATATATATATATATATATATATATATATATATATATATATATATTGGCGACATGATCGGAATCATGCAAGAAGAGCCAAGAGCAAAGGAGACAGGACTCTATAGCAACCTAGTCCTATAATTAATTCTTGCTGCTTGCAACAACTACAGGATCAGCATAGGAAAATTTAGCTCCGAGAAGGATGATTATCTGGAGAGCTCTTAGAGAAAGTGTTCAAAGGTTAGATGGAAGACAATGATAGTCTTATTGAAAGGGTGTAAACCCTTCCTGGGAGTTTAAATAAAATTCAATGACAAGCATTGAAACCAACGCGCTGAAATACATGATCGCGATAAAGCGCTCTGAGAGGGACTTTTAAAATCAGGTGGAGAAAGATGCTGGTCCCACTAACAGGGTGAAAACCCTTCCTGGGTGAGTGTATATATATATATATATATATATATATATATATATATATATATATATATATATATATATATATATATATATATATATATATATATATATATATATATATATATATATATATATCACCACTCCAGGGCTATGTCCTTTTCAAGGAGACAGAAAAAAATCAGTAGAACTACCCAAGTTAAAGTCCAACGAGTATCTCTTATGAGGAAGGCAGACGCAGGGCTTAAAAGAATAAGATTAAATATGGCATGGAAAACAGATTATAGTGACTGGAAATAAATCACCATAACAAACAAGCCTGGAATTAAAACTCTTCTCTCTATATTCGTCTGGAAACAATACGCAACTTGCGCTACGACGATATTTGAAATTTGCTAAAAAAAATAAAAAAAAATTTTTTTATCAAATATTATGTATGTTCAGAGTCGGAGCTAGGAAATTTTAAAATGGCAGAGGAATACACTACGAGGAACTTTTAACGGTCAGACGATAGTGCTGTAGGTAATTGGATCATTGAGATTTATTCATGAGAAGAATATTTGACGAGGGAAATCTCATCTGGAAGGGGAAGAAAAGGATCGCAAAGTTTAAGTTTAGTAGCAATTGTAGATACAAAAGAGAATACAGATCTGAAATGAGTGGAAAAATGGAGAGTTAAATCATCAGCGTAAGAATGAACAAAATTAGAAGTGCAGATAAGATAGTTGATTAAAACTATACAAAAATAAGTCTTCAAGAACACAACTATTAACAGAACAGGAGGAAAAGGTCGCTCCATCGAAAAGGTTGTCTATAGAAAATTGTGTAAAACATTGGTTATGTAAAGTATATATGAGAGCTGGATGCTTACTTAGTCAGCCGTTTTTTCGTAATCAACAAAAGCCAAACTTACGAGGCTTTTCATATTAATTATATCTTTCCATCAACTGTTGAAATATATGGATATTATTAGTTGTGCTAAAATCATTTCTAAGACTTGGTTGTTCATCCGATTGATTAAAAGAGATTTGCAGTATTTTCTGTTAGTAATTATTTTTGTTTGTATAAGATAGCAAGTAAACTAATAGGTCTGTAGTATTATAGTCTTCAATGGTTCATTTTCATAAGGAAGTATGGAAGTGGCATTATAAATTGATTGAAGATTATTACAAATGGGTGGGAGATATAAAAAGGTGAATATTTAAATAAAAATTTTGGTGATCATACAACAGGATGTTAGTAGTAACTACGCTATGCTCTTAACTAAGCGAATAGAATTCAGTATCCCATATAACAATTTTATAAATGGTCTAATGCTAGTATGAACATTTTAAATATAAAATCATTTTGGTTTTATTTGTGACGTCTTCAATTTTCATAATATTTTAATGGAACTAATCATTTTAAATTTATCTTTTATAAACTAAAAATATTTTATATAAGCCTTCAACTAGTATTAAGAGTAATAAAATTACTTGTAAACAATGGCAAGTTACAAATATTAAAATATTTACACTCCAAAACCTCGAATACAAATTATATCGAAAAAGGTTAAAAGAAAATAAAAATTTTAAGATTACTTTTACACATTAACTAAGTATTTTCTTTTAATTCATGAAAGTATTTACTATTTTTTATTAAAACTGAATCAAATACAAAATTTACATAAGTAACAATTTTAAATAATATTTTAACCTGCCAATCATATTAAAACCTGGGTAGTTTATCGACAAATGTACATAATTTTTCTCATTTAAAACTAAGAATTCAAAACAATAGGAAAAAAAAATAAAAATAAATAAATAAAAAAAAAATAAATAGATAATTTTAAAAAAATGTTTTAATTAACATAACATGAAATATTAACAACCTTAACTATTTTTTTTCTTTGAAATAAAGATGAAAAATTACTCATCAGAGCTTGGACGATAGTTTGGAACACATTCTGGATATTTTTCGGTCAAAAAACTTTGAACTTGTCCATACTCAAGCTCCAACTGCCTCTCAATCTGCATAATATATATATATATATATATATATATATATATATATATATATATATTATATATATATATATATATATATATATATATATATATATATATATATATATATATATATATATATATAAGGAAGGATTTAAAGAATGTTTGTTTTTTATTTATCCCTTCTTGCTTGCAGCAGGCGGCGAAGGGGAACCCAACAACACAAAGGTAAATTACCCTAACTCTGTATTAATCTAAAATATATATATTAATATATTATTTTATATATTAATCTAAAATATAAATTCTAATTAAAATCATTCAACGTATTCTGCCATTTATTTTCTAGTGTATCTTTACTGTGCGACATGTATTTATTTTAATTATGAAATAAACGAGGAAAATTTTAATTAACTTGGAGCCCAACTTTATTCTCCTTCACGCAAAGCTACAATATTAATTATTTAAGTTGGGGTACCAAACCCCATACTGGTGACCATAGAGATAATATACGAAATTACATTCCAGCCGTAACACAAACTTTGCACGATAACTTTTTTCTGATTAAGGCCAAAAAAATCCAGAATCACAATAGTATTTTCCACAGTACGGTAAAACTTAAATTATTATTTATTACTTCATATATATGGAATTTCTGAGAAACTATTAAGCAGAATATTACCGTGTCTTTCAGAACTGCTCCAATTATATTTTACTTACCTAATTGCACCTTTTAAAAAAGAATAATTAAGAATATGTATACTGTTTTTTTCCAGAAAAAAAAAAAAAAAAAAAAAAAAAAAAAAAAAAAAAAAAATTTTTTTCAATTTTTTTTTTTTTTTTTGGTTTAAGGTTAAGTTTAATGAAAAATGAAAATGAATACATAGCCTAATATATAGCATTTTTACAGATATAAATTGGAAAATACAAACTAACTTCTGTGTTCTTAAGAAATTTGTTTCCATTTTTAAAGTGAAATTAAATTAGAACAATCTACAATTGGATTTACGACCCTAATACTGCTTCACTCACCAAAATGTAAATTTGAGAAAGACTAGATTCTGCAAGCATTCTCTTGACAATATCTGCAGTTCGGCAGCTTATTTTAATTTCATATTAATTTCAAAACGTAAATAAAAGCCTTAATTGCATATCCGTTATTAATTGAAGCTCTAGTTGCTTTTCTGAAACCAACTGAAGCCATAATTACTACTCTACAGTCAATTAAAACTCCAATTGCTTCTCTTAATTCAACTGCTGTTTCCATAGCTTGTGGTGGACTAGAATCTTCAAGAAACTTGCTACATCAGGCTAATTACATTTCGATTCTTTAGTTTAAAATTATTGGTTATTCTGTTGCAAACTTTTCATGTCTGAATTTACTCCTACTGAAGCTTCGACTATAGGCAAAGTTATTAGGTCGTTGCACACTAAAGAAAGATGAAACCGCAGAAGGCTTGCAACTTCGTTCAATGTTGACCCAACAGTAAAAATGAAGAATTTACAACTTCTGCAATGATTTTCTCTAGTAAAAACCAAGGTCTCCTTACCAAAAATATCTTAGATGAGAATTTGATGCTCGACTGGAACCAATAAATAACTGCTTTTCAACATAAATTGTTTCTTATATTTTGGGTGTATGTAAACTTTAATATATTTACATTTTATTATACATTATTATATAAATTCTTTAAAAAATAATTAATAATATTTTGAGAGTTATTTTTTAGTAAAGATTTATTGTGCAACCAGTGTATATTCAAATATAAAATAAAGGAAGAAAACTTCAGTTAATTTGAAGTTAGATCTTCAACAAAAACACCATAAAATGGTGTTATAGAGGCACTTGACTTGGATATAATAGCAATTTAATAAATGAATTGAGAATTGCATAAAAAAAAAACACACTGATAATAATAAGATCGTTACCTCTCCATCTCACAAACAAATGAATCTATGTTATACTGCACTCGACATTCAGGGAAGGGAAACAGAACCATAAGTCCATCTGACGAAAGCAAGTGGACAGAGTTAGAAGCAAAAGGCTTGCAGTCTGATACTCATACCGGGCCTTGTTACAAATATACTTCAGTTTGATAACAAACAAAGAAATACAACTCCTTTTGTTAGTTCTACAACCATCTTCTATTCTCTTCTTAGAGAAAGGATGTCGAAGGAAGAATCCTGTTTCTCTCAAGTCACTTATTTAATAAGGGTTGAGATAATCCTTATAAACGTTGAATAGAAATTAGATCCCAATATAAATATATATATATACTAACGTATGTACAGTAAGTCAGATGGATAGGGAGATTCATAGACAAAATGGGGATAAGCCCTTTTACATTTGAGTTTAAATTCAAACTTCAACGACTTTTTTTTCAGGCTATTTTCTAATGAAAGTCACGCCCTAATATGCTTACGTCACAAATCTACAGTCATAGTATTACTATTCTTAAAGCAGCCGAGCTGTAAACAAATTTATGATTGGTTGATAAGAATTACACCCATGCCAACTCTTTTCTGATTGGAAGTAATAGTTTGTCCTATTTTAAACATATAAATTACAACGTCGCTAATTAAGCAATTTTTTTAAAACAAATATTATCGTTTCTCCTGTAAAACTTTTTATCGAGAAAATAAATAAAGATAAATATAAAAATATTTGTGTTTATCAAAATAACTCTTTGTTATTTACGAAGCCATTTTATATTTATTTTATATTTATATAATTTAGTTTCTTAATTGTTCTAAATTTATACCATTGATACATATAACAAATTTTAATTACATTTTTACTATGATTAGATATCCTGTAAATTAACAATCCACTTTATTGTGTTTAAATTAAAAATTATAATTACCTTTTCATGATTCCGATTTTTTAAAACTTTTTTCAAGTGCGTCTCCCATGATGGTAATCTCTCATAAAATGGAACAAATTTCTTGCGCTCTATTTCAACTTTCCCTCCCATTCCATACTGAAAAATTAAAGTAACTTGTATATATATATATATATATATATATATATATATATATATATATATATATATATATATATATATATATATATATATATATATTATATATATATATATATATATATATATATATATATATATTACCTTGTTATATTTAATTCTTCATCTTCACGAACATCAGAACTAGATCGAACATGTCCATTTGAAGGGGCTGCCATTATTTTTGGGGGCATTCCCGGTAAAAGTTTAGCTACGTAAAGTTGTTTTTCGTCAGCCATCTGTTGGTATGTTTTCTGCTCAAGAAAATAAATATATATATATGAGTAAATAGGTCTTGGTTTATTTTATGTGGGGTAATTGAAAAAGAACTCTTATATATATTCATATATATCGACACTAAAATTCAGAATTTCTTATTCTAGAGTTTAGGCAAATCAGACTGTAACGATAAGGAAACGCATTCCTATTAAATGCCATTATTTAACATGGTTTTTATGAATAATATTTGCAAATAAGAATAATACACGAAATGTATCAGAGTGATCTGAAGCAAAATGGATAGAAGCTATAATATGCTACCTAATGATTACGACGATGATTTTCAACCATTAAATAAACAAATGAATACAGTATTCTGAACTAATATTTATTCCTAAAGATATTTAATAGATAAAAAGAAAATATCTTTTCACCCCAATAAATTTGTAAAAATATTCAGAGTAATAATAATAACAACCTAAC
>SEYY01015121.1:10000-12500 GCA_009176605.1 Armadillidium nasatum | reverse complement strand
TTATAAAAACTTATATTTCTATCACTTTAAAGACAAATAATATATCTATAACAATAAATTATAATGAGGAAATAAAAAATTTTATTGAAAAAAAAAAAAAAAAAAAAAAAACTTCCTCTAACGTTTTCAGTTTTAAAAGCTTTTTATCTATTACATCTCTATATCGATCAGAAAGAATATTACGATGTTTGGGCGTTAAATTATTCAGAAATGATTTAAACTATCTATTTAAAAGCAGGATGTCCAATTTATTAAATATTTATTAGTGTATATCTATCTGTTTTATACCTTACACTTGCTATACACACACCCAGATATAGATATATATATATATATATATATATATATATATATACTATATATATATATATATATATATATATATATATATATATATATATATATATATATATATATATATATATATATATATATATATATATATATATATATATATATATATATATATATATATATATATATATATATATATATATATATATATATATATATATATATATATATATATATATATATATATATATATATATATATATATATATATATATATATATATATATATATATATATATATATATATATATATATATATATATATATATATATATATATATATATATATATATATATATATATATATATATATATATATATATATATATATATATATATATATATATATATATATATATATATATATATATATATATATATAACGAACTAAATAAACTTTTCATAGTAGTTTAATTATTTAGAGAACAATCTCATTTTTTAACTTGTTCTTATTTTACTCTGTTTTTCTTATTATTATCATTATGTATTATTTATTATTATTATTATTATTATTATTATTACATTATTATTATTATTATTTTATTATTATTATTATTATTATTATTATTATTATTATTATTATTATTATTATTATTATTATTATATTATTATTATTATTATTATTATTATTATTATTATTATTATTATTATTATTATTATTATTATCTTATTATTATTATTATTATTATTATTATTATTATTATTATTATTATTATTATTATTATTATTATTATTATTATTATTATTATTATTATTATTATTATTATTATTATTATTATTATTATTATTATTATTATTATTATTATTATTATTATTATTATTATTTTATTATTATTATTATTATTATTATTATTATTATTATTATATATTATTATTATTATTATTATTATTATTATTATTATTATTATTATTATTATTATTATTATTATTATTATTGATTATTACCATTATTATTATTATTATTATTATTATTATTATTATTATTATTATTATTATTATCATTATTATTAAATTATTATTTTTATTACTTAAATGAATTCCTTAGTTGTTTCACTTTTAAGTTTTATCTTTTACAGTTTCAAAATAAATTAAAATAAACGAACAAACCTCTCTCTCTCTCTCTCTCTCTCTCTCTCTCTCTCTCTCTTGCACATACATTCACACACTCACAGAAAACACATTATATATATATATATATATATATATATATATATATATATATATATATATATATATATATATATATATATATATATATATATATATATATATATATATATATTAATAGCCTATAAATAAGGGGAGGACGTGATTAAATTCTTTCCTCCACTGGGTTCATCCGATCATCTTACCTGTGTTTCTTGTTCTGTCTTTTCAAAACTCTCCCAAGAACGGTCCTCGCCTTCAACTAAGAGACGTTTTGGCATTTTGGTGTTGCAAATAGGTTTGACTTGGGGTTGTACTTCTCTAATTTCCCATGAAATGATTACAGTTTCTGTTGGAGTGATCCCTCGGGGTGTGTAGTGCGTACAAACAAGGTGATTCTCTCAGGGATGAATTCGTACATTCCATATTCTTTTTCTTCGAATTACCTAATAAACCTTGGTTTAACTCTACTTGTTCTTATGCTGCCTTTAGGGATTATCGTCGTCTTCAAATCTCAAAAACTCATTCAACATATATTTCCACACTGAATAGTGCAAAATCTATTCTCAGTAACACCAAAAACTCATTTCGCCGTCGTAAATGCATTAATCTTTCTGATTCCTCTTTCTCATGCCCTTTCTGGCATTTTATAAAAAGATAAACTCAAACTTTGCTTCCGTTTTTTATTTCCTCTAGTATCTCCTGATCACACAGCTACCGTTTTACCTTCTACTAAAGCTTAATTCTTTGCTCAAACGTTTGCCTCTAATTCCACCTTAGATGTTCCGGAAATATTCCTACATTTTCAACCCCTTCCAACACTTTTATGCTTGATATTGTAATTCCTTCTAAATATGCCATTTTCGTTTTCTCTGAGCTTAGCACCAAGAAAGTGAAAAGTCCTGATGGAATTTCTTCAACGATTCTCAAAACTTGTGCTTCTGAGCTTGCATCTTGCCTTGGTTAACAATTTCTTCTCTGTCTTTCTACTTCAACTTTC
>SEYY01015119.1:10000-23204 GCA_009176605.1 Armadillidium nasatum | reverse complement strand
ATGAATGTATAGCATTTTCACTATTCGATAATTCAGTAACCAAAACACATAAAGTGAAGATTTCACAAAAAATGTTAAGAGCAACAGAAGTAGATTCAGGTGACGAATATGAAGATAAAACTGTAAATAATCTTAAGAAACTGCCATTACGAAAAGAACAAGTATCACAATTTCTCCAAAATTCTGATGAAGCGATATTGTTAAATTTAGCTAACAATAATTCCCTATATTTCTTACGCAGATTTAAAATAGGAAATTTTTTGCACCTGCATCCATCTCAGTGGGTTACCTGTAACGAATATCAGCAAGGAAAGCTTCTTGTTCATAATTTAAAGGTAGTAAATGATTCAACAGAAAGGTTTATAAAACTAATTCAAGATTTCAATGAAAAGGTTACAAAGGATGAGGATCAGAAACAGTTTCTATTGCAAATAAGTCATAAATATACATTAAAGTCTTAAAGTAAAAATAATAAATAACTAGATTAATTTAATAAAATCCATTTCATTTTCAGGAGGTCCAAGATTATCGTCGAACATATCCTCAGTCAACAAGAGAAGTATTACAGAAGCAGTTTCAATCATAAATATAAACATTGCATTTATATTACTTTCTAAGTGTTATAATTTTAATAAATGTACTAATGAAAATAAAAAGTTTAAAATCAATTGAATAACAAATTTGACGCGTTTTAATCCTAAAAATATGAATAAATCATAAATTCGATCTTTCGAGGAAGATCCTAGGGTTTCACGGGCCCACGGTGGTACCGCTGGCTGGGCCAGGCCTATCGCGGATGCCGGAGATATATATATATATATATATATATATATATATATATATATATATATATATATATATATATATATATATATATATATATATATATATATATATATATATATATAATAATATAAAAAAAAAAAAAAAAAAAAAAAAAAAAAAAAAAGTATATTAATATTTTTTTTTTTTAATATAAGTGGAGAATTTTATTATTACTAACCTAACCTAACCTACCTTAACCTAACCTAGATTAACCTAATAATTCAGATGACCTTTCAAAGATTTTCCTCAACATCTTTTATATTAAATACTTTTAATTTATTCTTTTTTCCTCCTTTTTATTAGAATTTCTGCCAAAAATGTTAAAAAGGACAGTGCGTAACCTCCTAACAAAGCGTAGAAAGCAGTCTGAATATCAACGAGACGTATTGCTATGAAATCTGCAATAAGAAAAGAACAAAAAATAAGATAAAAAAAGACATATTTACTTGTCATAAAGTCTAAAAATAAATTTTAACATTTTTTTTCTTTATATGACATTTTTGTCTCCGTCTTTCGTGTTTCGGACATTTAAAGATCAGTAATTATTATTTATGAAAGCAAATCATTGAAAAGATAAAAATGAATTATTTGTTCAGTTCAACAACGACTGCTTAGAGAAATGTTACTGTTACTTCTCATACCGGCATAAAAAATAATTATATTAATAAAATAATAATAATAAATAAGTTAATTAAAGATAAAATATAGAAACAAATTTAGACAAACCTGTTGAATAAATGAAAGGCTCAAAATAAGTCCTGTTCGTCATTTGATATTTTTTGAACAAAAAATCGTAAATTCCAGACTCCAAAATTCTTCTTAAGTAAATGTTTATCGGATCTATTAATGTAGAGTGTTTGGCAAGAACAAAACGCATATGAAGCCCGTATACCTATTATATATATATATATATATATATATATATATATATATATATATATATATATATATATATATATATATATATATATATATATATATATATATATATATATATATATATATCAATCGTATCCCTAAAATAAAGAGACGGAAATCAGCTTAAAAATATGTTGAACACCGAATTAAAACATTAAAAAGTAAGACACTAAAAAACAGGAATATTAAGTAAAAAAAAACAAGTTAATTATAGATTAAAATTCGCAAGCTTTTGATCTCAATTATCCGGAGATCTTCCTCAAACAAGATTAATAAATAAAAGTAAAAGAAGAAAACAAGTTAAGCGATGTAAAAGACGAAAGTACGTATTTAAGGATACAATGAATGAAAAGCGAGCACTAAAAACAACAAACACACAAACGAACACACCAGCAATTTATAAAAGAGGCAAAAACTTATAAGAAGGAAAACAATATGAAAACAAAATAATAAAATAATAATAACAATAATAATAATAATAATAATAATAATAATAATAATAATAATAATAATAATAATAATAATAATAATAATAATAATAATAATAATAATAATAATAATAATAATAATAATAATAATAATAATAATAATAAAAATTATTTAAAAAAATGATAATCCTGATTCAATGGGTGAGAATAAATATAATTTAAAAATATCCCAGACACTTAACCCGGAAACAAGAAGACTTTTCAGGAATGACATCAGATTTATACAATCTATTCCCCACAAAATAGGTAAAAATTTCACACATGGCTCAAGGGAAGATAGGGACTCGTTGGGGGTATGGGTGTCTACAGCATCAATTGTTCACATTGCAATAAAAAATACATAGGAGAAACAGACAACTTGAAGAGAAGAATATATCAACATAGATACAGTTTAGAGGTGGGGGATCTAAACTTGGCTCTTCATAAACACAGAATTGATCATAATCATTTCATTGATACTAACACACATAAACTTTTATTTGCTAGTGATCATGTACGACATAGAAGACTTATAGAAGCTTTTCTCATTAAAAATGTTCCCAATTTTAATTCTGATCTGGGGGTTTTTAATGTGGACAACATCCTTAATAGCTTTTTACTCACGGATCCATTTTTCTCAAAGATTTTAAAAGGTTGCAATTGATAAGTTTTTATATTTTTTATCATTTATTATTATTACTATTATTATTATTATTATTATTATTATTATTATTATTATTATTATTATTATTATTATTGTTGTTATTGTTGTTTTTATTATTGTCATTATTATTTTATTATTTTGTCTTTATATTGTTTTTCTTCTTATAAGTTTTTTGCCTCTTTTTATAAATTGCTGGTGTGTTCGTTTGTGTGTTTGTTTTTGTTGTTTTTAGTGCGCGCTTTTCATTTATTGTATCCTTAAATACGTACTTTCGTCTTTTACATCGCTTAACTTGTTTTCTTCTTTTACTTTTATTTATTAATCTTGTTTGAGGAAGATCTCCGGATAATTGAGATCAAAAGCTTGGGAATTTTAATCTATAATTTACTTTTTTTTTTTACTTAATATTCTTGTTTTTTAGTGTTTTACTTTTTAATGTTTTAATTCGGTGTTCAACATATTTTTAAGCTGATTTCCGTCTTTTTATTTTAGGGATACAATTGATATAAAAATTTTGTTAGTGGTAGTTTTAACTAAGTATATATATATATATATATATATATATATATATATATATATATATATATATATATATATATATATATATATATATATATATATATATATATATATATATATATATATATATATATATATATATATATATATATATATATATATATATATATATATATATATATATATATATATATATATATATATATATATATATATATATATATATATATATATATATTAGGGTTATGAAAAAAAATTTTTTTATTACGCTGCAGTGTGAATCGATGAACTTTTTTGACACTAAATAAAAATATGTTGATCATATATCTTAATTGTGAAAAAAGTTCCCCCAGGGTTAGACTTAAAATTTTTAATATAGTGCTGTTGATTTAATTTTGCAAAATAAGAGATGAAACAGCAAAGAATAATTTTATTTCCCTTTCTTAAAATAACAAATAGCTCTGTACTTACTACTAAAAGCTAGATTATAATTAAAAGTTGGTTTTTGGATACAAATTATGATGTTTAGATACTTATCGGTTTTACAAGTTTTGCTTAATTCTTCCATTAGCTTAATTCCTCTTTCAGCTTTAATATTTGATCGAGGTATATCTATAACAGAATTTTCCTTAGACCAATGAGTTTTAAAACATTTTTCAGCAGTTCGGCACTTTGTTTCTTTAATATTTGACAGGAAGCTTGTCATATATTTCATTATTAAACCTTTGGTTAGAAAACCATACTTCCTGCCAACCAAAAGCAATGAAAGTAACTGGAGTTTCCAGTATTTCTCTCCAGTTGGGTAACAGAAAATAAGCAATAAGGAAATAAATTGCTCTGGAATTCCATCGAGCACTATGAATAGATGGTAGAGATTGCCAAATTATTTTCGGTAATTTGCGATTTTCTTTGTATTGCCGAAATGCAAGGCAAAGAATATAATGGAACCTAAAATCATCCCTCCATCCAGGATTTTCCACTACGAGCATCTCTACCTCTGGAGTATACGATTCTTTCAAGACCTCATACCATCCAGTTATCTCATCTATAAATGTATAATTTAAATTAGGACCTGTGGTATGCTTATTAAGATAGAAGTCAAGAACATGTTTTAGCATTCTATCCAAAACGTGGTGTTGGCAGCCTATGTACTAGGGCGAATTTAAACCCATTTGTAACATTTTTTGCTGTATTCTAACTACAACCTCATTCTTATGGCCAGTATTTACAACAGTAGTATCACAAATGATCATTTTGATACTAGACCATGCATCATAGTCATCAATAATAATACGCATTCCTTTAAATATATTTTCTGCTGAACCACTTTCACATCTAATTACTCCTAATTTGATTTCTTTGGTGGGACTTTGAAGGAATACAACCTGATACTCTTCTTGTTGCTTTATGTTTCCTTTTCCTGTTGGTAGCCTTTTTCCATCAAAATGAAAACATTAATGTTTTCCTTTTGCAAGAAGATTTTTTATTTTCAAAGTTAGATCTTCTCCACATTTAATCATACGTCTGAATATTCCAGACTGTGAAGGGGTTGGTAGATTTATTCCCTCTTGTGCAAGAGCTAAACAAACTTTTGATGCTTTATTAGTTGAAAGTGATAGATCATAAAGTTTCTTGTCTTCTTGAAACAACCATTGTCCTTCTGTCTTTGTAATGTCAAAAACAGAATTTAATGTCTTCTTAAATTCTTGTTTTGGATATTGCTGATTTCTCTCATATTCTCCTATTAGTTTTTTAATGCGAGCAATGATTGCTTGCTCACTAAGTATGGGAAAACTCATTTTCTTCCATAAATTAATTAATTCCTCATGAACAATTTTAATTCGTTTTTTTTCGATTTTTCATTATCAAGTAGTGTATGGTAACATCCTAGAACATCTTTCTTTGAAGGTAACCTCACATAATCTTTAAAATGCTCAATTCTTGGCAAATTTCTTTTATGTCCTTTAGTCGTAATTGGCAAGTTTTTGGTCCAAATTTTAGCATTCTTGTCTATTGTATCACGTGACTTAAAGTCAGCCATTACACTAAACTACGGAGTTCGATTACAATTACAAATTTTTATTATACAGTTAATCTGAAATATAAAACGAGAAATTAATTAAAAAGAATTAACTTTCTAACAATAAAATTAAAAAATAAGCAATATAAATCTTAGGCATTGCTATTTATATAAATAAAGCACAAAAATTTCGAAACAGATATGCACGTAGTACATCCACCTCTCACGAGAGTAATTTCCACACTAAATTTTTTTTCTCTATTTGAGCGTGAAATGAAAATTTTAAATTGGCAGCCTGTGCCAGTGCCAACCCTTATTTGGTTCTTAAGTACTAGTGCTCAGGAAAGAGCATGATTTAGGTCCTGGCACTATTACCTGAGAACCAAATAAGGGTTTGCACTCTCACAATGCCTGTGACGTACGGCAAAATTCGAGCTATGCTATATATATATATATATATATATATATATATATATATATATATATATATATATATATATATATATATATATATATATATATATATATATATATATATATATATATATATATATATATATATATATATATATATATATATATATATATATATATATATATATATATATATATATATATATATATATATATATATATATATATATATATATATATATATATATATATATATATATATATATATATATATATATATATATATATATATATATATATATATATGATATATATATATATATATATATATATATATATATATATATATATATATATATATATATATATATATATATATATATATATATATATATATATATATATATATATATATTTAGTAGAGCCCGAATTTTGCCGTCAGCCACTTGCACTGTGCCAGTGCTAACCCTTATTTGGCTCTCAGGTATTAGTGCCAGGGCCTAAATCATGCTCTTTCCTGAGTGATTTTCCTAACACTTTATAGCTCTTTTTAGCTTTTTCTACCACTTTCTGACATTTTCTAGCACTATGTAGCACTTTCTAGCAAGTGGCATCCACGATAGTCCAAGCCTTCTCTCGGCATGAGAGGAATGCCAGTGTCAGAGACAACTGACACTGAGAGTAAGACTACATCTGATGCTTCATTGTCTACATCCGGAGACATCCCTTTGTCAATCAGAGTTTAGGCAATCTCGGTGATGACGTTACCTGCGCATACGCAAAGACACTCACACCTTACCCTGTGTGATACACATGATACGGGCTATCATGAAACTAACACGTCCTCCGATCCCTATTTTTTCTTGATCACGTAGTTTTTATTTCCGTAGATTTCCTCTTGACCACGTCAATTCTGCCCAAAATTTTGGTCACATGTTTTCCGACATCCTTGATTTATGTCAGCCATTTTGAATTTCCGAATTCGTGGTTTTCATTTAAGTAGAGATCAACCATTTGTAATTGATTTTGTTCACCATTTTTTTCTTGATCACGTGGTTTCCGTATGAGTGCAAGCGTATACACACACGCGCACACGAACATACATATTTTTTCCTAGTGACATTTTATTTTTAAAGGGATATTTACCAATTTCAAATACGAATGTAATATATTATGACTTCATGTCCATTTATTCTTGTGACGTCATACATTTTCTTTATGTATTAAAATTCAAGTCCATTCATGATACTTTTTATCTAACTTAAACAAACATCTCTATTTTTTCATTTTCTTTTTTCTTTTTATTTTTTTATTTGTTTCTACTTATTTATTTATTTCTCTATTTATTTTTATTTTTTATCTATTTCTTTTTATTTATTTTTTTCATTTATTTTTTGTATTTTTTTTATTTTATATTTTTATTTATTTATTTATTTCTGATTTTTTTTATCTTTTCTTTTTTTTTTTTTCTTTTTTTTTCTTATTTTCTAGCAAAAAAATTTTTTTTTCACTTTTCTCTTATTTATTTTATTTTTTCTAAATTGTTTCCTGAAATTAATTTTCTTTTTCTTTTTCTTTTTTCTTTTCTTTTTAAATTTTTTTTTTTTCTAATTTTTTATATATTTTTTTTTAATTATTTTTCTTTTCCTTTTCCTTTTTCTTTGTTTAAAAATTTTTTAAATTTTTTATTTTTTTTTTTCTAATTGTTTTTTTTTATTAAAAATACGTAATGTAAGTAACGTGACGTCATACTTTTCTTTATTACTATGTATCCGAATTATTATAATCATATGATTTTTAAGTTTGTGACGTCAGGACCTTAAATTCTTGTGACGTCTTACCCTTTCTTTGAAGGCTTTACTTTTAAGCCCTGACATGAATTACTATTCGTGGAAATATTTACTCCCTAAACTAAGTAACGTTATAGGGGTTATTATTTTTCCTATATTTAACATGCTTTGATATTTGTTGAAAGTTAATACAATAGAAACATATGGTTTCCGCCATCTTCGATCTCTGTGGTTTACACTCCGCATATCTTCAATCGACCTCGTGGTTTCCTTACACCAGTTTACAATTCCGGTTTATGACTCACTAAATTTATATATCATTATTTACTTTATCTCACTGCACTCAATTGAATCATTATGTCCAAATCATTGTCACGTGACTGATAGACTTATATTTGTATCATTTCCTATTAAAACCTGATATTTCATGTTTTTGACTAATCTCAGTTGAAGTATAACATAATCACGTTCTTACAGTATTAATTCATTTAATATCTAGAGCTTCATTCTATAAAAATACTTTCGGTATTTATAAATAAAAATTCTTATTATATAATAAACTTTTACAATACCGATACCGATACCGATACTTCACTCCATCCCTAATATATATATATATATATATATATATATATATATATATATATATATATATATATATATATATATATATATATATATATATATATATATATATATATTATTGTTGGAATTTAAATACAAAACTCCCATGTATATCTGAAATATATTGGAGAACCGTAGCAATTCTTCACTTGAAGATAAACTCTAACCTACTTTTCTTCTCAAAGTAACATCTGTACCACTTGAAGATAAACTCTGCCCTCCTTTTCTTCTCATGAAACATCTATACCACTTGAACATACTCTCTGACCTCTTTTTCTTCTCAAAGAAACATCTGTACCACTTGAAGATAAACCCTGACCTTCTGTCCTTCCCAAAGAAACATCTGTACCACTTCAAGATAAACTCTGACCTCCTTTTCTTCTCAAAGAAACATCTGTACAACTTGAAGATAAACTCTGACCTCCTTTTCCTCTCAAGAAACATCTCTGCCACTTGAAAATAAACTCTGTCCTCCTTTCCTTCTCAACAAACATCTGTACCATTTGAAGATAAACACTGCCTTTCTTTTCTTCTCATGAAACATCTGCACCATTTTAAGATAAACACTGCCCTACTTTTCTTCTCATGAAACATCTGTAACATTTGAAGATAAACTCTGTCCTATTTTTCTTCTCAACAAACATCTGTACCACTTCATCATAAAATGTTGATCAAAATTCTAAGTCATCAAGCAGAGATTTTTCAATTGACAAAAATTCTAGTGAAGATAGTATTTCTTGTCTTTCCGAATATATATATATATATATATATATATATATATATATATATATATATATATATATATATATATATATATATATATATATATATATATATATATATATATATATATATATATATATATATATATATATATATATATATATATATATATATATATATATATATATATATATATATATATATATATATATATATATATATATATATATATATATATATATATATTAGGGTTGGCCGACGCACCGGGTGCGGTGCGTGGTGCGGTCATTTTTGTGCGGTGCGGTGCGCAAGACTATTTCAGCAACACGGTGCGGTGCGGTGCGGTGCGAAAGAAAAAATGAATGTGAGGTGCGGTGTGGTGAGCAAAGAAAAATTAACGGTGCGGTGCGTGGTGCGGGCCCTGGTGCTAAGAAGCAATCCAGAAATAGGATCAATTTAAATGGCCGACATATCCCGATACACAGATTTTAAAGGCGTGTTAATCATAGGAAGTTGGAAAAATAGATGATGGAATTGTGTTCCAGACTTTACCAGTAGAGTGCATGTAAGATTGAGCATAGCGGTTAAGTCTGGGGTCGGAGAGTTGAACGCAGAAAGGATGAGAGTGTATATATATATATATATATATATATATATATATATATATATATATATATATATATATATATATATATATATATATATATATATATATATATATATATATATATATATATATATATATATATATATATATATATATATATATATATATATATATATATATATATATATATATATATATATATATATATATATATATATATATATATATATATATATATATATATATATATATATATATATATATATATATATATATATATATATATATATATATATGCTTCAATTGTATATGTTGGTGCGGTGCGGTGAGTGGTGCGCTGATTTAGGTGCGGTGCGGTGCGCTTAGATTAGAGTTTGGTGCGGTGCGGTGTGGAGCACCGCATTTTGCTTTCGGTGCGGTGCGGTGTGGTGCACAACAAATGACAGTTGGTGCTGTGCGGTGCACGACGACCTGGTGTGGTGTGGTGCGGTGCGGTGCGGTGCGGAAAATTCCGGAGCTCGGCCAACCCTAATATATATATATATATATATATATATATATATATATATATATATATATATATATATATATATATATATATATATATATATATATATATATATATATATATATATATATATATATATATATATATATATATATATATATATATATATATATATATATATATATATATATATATATATATATATATATATATATATATATATATATATATATAAATGTATGTATTAGTAAAAACTTATTTTCTTTAGTCATATTGGAGGAAAGGGATAAAAAAAAATTTGTAACAACTTTCTTAAAAAAAGACAATACTTTTTTGTTATAAAATTGAAATTCACATCCCATATCTACAAACAAATTTAGAAGCGTAAAGCTTCAAAAATACTAATCCAGAAAACAGGAAATAATATGTACAATACTCTTTTTAATAAAGGCAGCATCCCTGCGGCGGATAGCACGAGAACAAGCAGAGTTAATCCAAGGTTTATTTGGTTTAGTAGAAGGGAAAGAATATGGAATGTACGCCTCCATGCCAGAGTGAATCACCTCAGTTATGCGCTTTGCACACTCAGAGGGGCCCCTCCCACGAAAGCAATAATCATTCCATTGGAAATCAGAGAAGCACAACAGCAAGTCAGACCAGTTAGTGGCACCGAAATGCCAGAAACATCTCCTCGCCGAGGGAGGGAGCCGTTCTTGCGGAAGACTTGAAGAGACAGGAAAAGATACAGAGATAAGAAGGTGATCGGATTAACTCAGAGGAGAAAAGAGTTTAACAGTGTAAGGAGAAAGATAAGAAGTTAGGAAAAGATCAAATATATTGGGTTCGTCACCAAGAGCGTCAGGGATACGGGTAAGGAGTTGCACAAACTGCTCAAGGTTATTCCGGATTAAAAATTGGTAGGCGAGTTCACCAGCTGGATCACGAGAACTAGATGAAAACCATTAGTGGTGGTGAACATTGAAATCACCTAATATGATGACTTCTTAGAAAATAGAATAAGAAAGAATGTGTTTTATTTTATAGTTAAGATAGTCGAAGAATTTTAGATAGTCAGTAGAGATAAATGATAAGTAGACGGAACAGATAAATTTAGTTTTAGAGTTGCAAGAAAGTTTAAGCCATAAAGAAGAGAATTCAGAAGACTGCAAATTAGAGACACGAGAACAAACAACATCATTGAGGACGTATGCGAAATATCCGCCTTTATCTGAAAATTGAGGATAGAGACAATAGGAGGAAACAGAGTAGGGTTTGCTGTCAGAGCCCTTAAACACCTGAGATTCGGTTAAGATTAAGAGATGAGGACTAGAAGAAGAGAGGTGGTGTTCGACAAAGTGGAAATTAGTAAAGAAACCGCGAATGTTGCAGAAGTTAATGAAAAAGGAAGATCGTTCACCAGGGCAAGTCAGCATAGAGGTCTTGGTGGCACCAACCCCATCACAGGAGACCTCCAACTCACAGGTGGTGATAGGGGAAGGAGTGAATGAGGGGCATTCTTTGGATGACGCCCCTCAAAGCATCTCTGAGGCACTTTTATATTTCGCCATTGTAGTTGTTATTTTAAGGTAAATACATGTAAGCGCTTGTAAATTTGTGGGAATCTGAAAATAGAGTCGCGGGAAGGAGAAGTGAGAGTATAGACCCTCCGATGTGAGAAGAGGTACACTAGAGGCCCTCTGAGAATGTGAAGCGCGAAAACAAAATCATATATAATCATTTAAGGAGAAATGAAACCTTAAAATTAAGAATTTAAAAATTAAAAAGATGAGTTTGAAAATCGACAATAAGATAGGATCATGTGAGGAGAAAAAAAGCAATAACGACAAGTCTAGCCATCTGGGTATTTGATTATGTGATTACTCAGCCAAAGGCTTGTAACAATTCCAGAACCAGAATTGGAAACCATAGCTCAGAGAAACACAACCTTCTGGAGGGCTTTGTGAGACTGTGTATAAAGGTTAATTGGAAAACGATGTCGATCCTATTGAAAGTGTGAAAACCCTATCTGTGAGTTTGGATAAGACTTTTTGACCAGCATTGAGACCAACAACCAAAACATGATCTTTTAGAGGGCTCTGGGAGAACTTTTAAGAGCCGATGGGAAAAGATGCTGGCTCCACTGACAGGGTGAAAACCCTTCCTAGGAGATATATATATATATATATATATATATATATATATATATATATATATATATATATATATATATATATATATATATATATATATATATATATATATATATATATATATATATATATATATATATATAGTTGAGAAAGAATTTTTACTAGTGAACCTTAATCTAATTATAAAGGTTAAAGCCAATAGTAAGGGTTTCCTCAAACACATTTAATACACTGTGAAAGTTTAGTGAATTTTGAAATAACATAAATAAAAATTAAAAGGCTGGACTATTTTGCGAAAAGGACAAAAGAAGAAGCTTGATCATTTAAAGATGGGAATGAGTTTTTATATATAAAACTTAAAAATTCTACGATCAAGAAGGGAAGATGCATGTTGAAGAACAGAGAAATTGAATGAAGAAAAAGGGTGGGTATATCCATGATCTTTTATGTCAGAGTGTACAGGAGAGCAAAGAGGATGGTCTCTTTTAAAGGAAACTCCTCTATTCTTATCAATCTTTACTTTCAATTGGAGATCAGTTTGGCCTTCATATACCGAATTACAGCTGATACACTTCAATGAAGAAGCTAAAGAGGATCTGAAAAGTATTGTGTAAGATTCTTTGCCTCTGAATAAACTGTAAATTGAGAGAGAGAGTTATAATTTATGGGAATGTACTGGCGTTGCGGGAATGTAGCTTCAATTCTAGTAAGAATATTTCTATTAGGTTGAAACGTAAGTTATCCTATATTCAGAAATTTTAAGTATATTTTTTGTTTGGGTACAGTAGGAAAATGAAGAGTGGGTCTGAAGATATTAGTGAGACACTCGTTAATTAATACTTTTTCCATGTGGAACTTTGAGAATAAATTTCAAATTTAAAAGTATTTTCATGAATTCCATCTCTGTATATATATATATATATATATATATATATATATATATATATATATATATATATATATATATATATATAT
>SEYY01015119.1:0-7500 GCA_009176605.1 Armadillidium nasatum | reverse complement strand
ATTCTTGGAATTTTAAATATAATATCCAGAATCTATATTACCATAGATAACACCCCACCAACCACTTTCCCCAACCTCTACCCATTTGGAAAAAGGGTATATATATATATATATATATATATATATATATATATATATATATATATATATATATATATATATATATATATATATATATATATATATAACCAGTAATTCAGTATTACTTTCACACTTCACAGTTTCACATATTCCATTTGAAGTTAATAATTGGTAAGTTATTTTTTAGAAATAAAAGCTTTTGGGCTCTTTCAGGTGAAAGTTTGGTTCGCTTTTCGTCGCAAATGAGGCTTGCTCCACTGAAAAGACGCTCACTAGCAACACTAGTTGAAGGACATGCTAAATAAGTCCTTGCCAGCTCAGGAAGAAAAGGGAATCTTTTGCAATTATCTCTCCACTAAACCAGTTGTTCTTTATCTGCCTTCAAACGTGGGAGTTTCAGATAATCAATAATCGATATTGTATCCTTTGACATTTCTGACTGTGATTCTCCATCGCTGCTGGAAGCTAGAAGATCTTTCATTGATTTAGCAATGCTTAAGCTAAAAGATTTTGTTTCTTTTGTATCTGAGAGCTTTGGCTTTTTCTTGAAAGGCGTTATTTTAGCTGTTTCTATCATCTCATCGCATAAGCATCCTAATTTGATTTTAACATTCTGAGAAACAAGTGGTTTAAAAAATTTTGTTTTGTACCTAGAATCTAAAAAGGTTGCAATTGTATAAGCATCATCATTTTCCAGGTTTTCAAATCTGTCGTTCATCTCCTTCATTAATGTTTCAGTCATCCTTGAAACTCCCTTAGACTTCAATAACATTTGTTAACACAACTTTCAATGTTGAAACAAGTGGTATCACATCTGACAAACATGATTCAGCTGAACTTATAGTCTTTGTTAATTCTTCAAAAGTCTTAAGGATATTAATACAATTATTTAAAATGTCATTTTCGTCAGCTGTTAGAACCTTTATTTTTGTGCTGCTTGAAGCATAAATGCAAATGGCCTCATTAATTTCGCTCATCCTCTCAAGCATATGCAAACTACTATTCCAAAGTGTTTGAATATCTTGCATGACAGAAAGTGGAAGAACATTTAATCTTGTTTGTATTTTCTTCAGCTCATTTTGGGCTACAACGGAGTGATTGAAATGCGTAGCAATTAACCTACATTTGGTTATTAAATCGGATACACATTTTTAACTCATTATAGAATTTTTAACTACTATCTCAGTTTGGTGTGCAAAGCAATCTACATCTTTCACTCTTGCCAGAGAAAGTTCTTTTTATATTTGTGCCCGAATACCTGACTACGCAGTGCACTTCATGTAATGAAATCTTCCATTTTGTCAGCATCTTTTCAAATACAGTTTCAAGATAGTCACCTGTATGGCGTTTAGAAAGAGGTTCTGCGTTCAATACAAAATTTTGTATAGTAATTTTTTACTATCCGCGTATGCGAATGTGGTTGCGGATATCCAATTGCGGATATCCGCGGATGCGGATATTGGAAAAATGATGCGGATATCCGCAGTTGCGGATGCGGATGTGGATATCCGGTCCACCTCTAATATATATATATATATATATATATATATATATATATATATATATATATATATATATATATATATATATATATATATATATATATATATATATATATATATATATATATATATATATATATATATATATATATATAGGACAAGAGATGCTTAAAGTTTGTTCTAAATTATAAAAATAGCTCACCTTAAATGGGTCCATTTCAGATTCATTCCCATCACCTTCATTGCCTTGATGAAGAGGAGTAAAATTCGATGCAATATTACACTTATTTCCTCCAATATCCTCGTCTTGACAGCTGGATACTTCCCCTCATTTAACCTATGTGCCACTCCGAGTTTGAAGTGAGGGTGCAGAGCTGTTGCCATAAGTAAATCACAATCATCAAAAATCCTGCTGAACCTCGGTTCAAATCCCTTTTCTTTCCCTTTGTTTGGCTTTGGCTGCTTTAGTAAGTAGTTGACTAAGCTTTTGGCATAGTTAAGTTTTTTCACCTCTCGTTGCAATTCCACGAGATTGTCCTTGAGGGGGAAGAAGTTAAGCAATAGAACCCCCTCTTACGCATTCTTCTCATCCTGCAACATATCCAGCCTAACAGCAATAGGCGTCATTATTTCGATGTACTCGGAAATTACCTCCTTGTCAGTTTTATTAAATATTGGAAGACAAGGCTTTTGTTCCATACAAATAAACCAATAAACCAATAAACAAAATATTCAATAAACCATATATATATATATATATATATATATATATATATATATATATATATATATATATATATATATATATATATATATATATATATATATATATATATATATATATATATATATATATATATATATATATATATATATATATATATATAAACAATATCTTTTATTATCGAGGACAATTTGATATTTTTTAAATATCGATATTTTTTTTAAATATCGGCATTCCTAGTTTAAGTATTAACTTTTAATTAGCAGAAAGAGTAATAAAATTTGGCTGATTAAATAAGAAACTGAAATATAAGCCCAAAATTGTTTTTTATTATGAAAAATGATGAAGCGCAAATTGGTAAGCGCTAATTTCAAAAAACTTCCGCAAAAGCGCAAAATATTTTTTAAAGCGCAAATTTGCGCTTTTGCGCTCTTAAAAAAGTTGTTAAGCGCAAAATGCAAAAGCGCACATTTTCGAAATTTAGCGCAAAACGCAAAAGCGCAAATTTTTTATTTAAAGCGCAAATTGCGCTTTTACGCTTTTGCGCTTATGCCCACCTCTGATAATTAGTGACGGATCGCATGTCATATTTTTACGGATGCGGATACAAATTTTTCGTCAAGTTTTGATGAGAATGTTGGATTATCGAAAGTGGGGATGCGGATGCGGATGCGGATGTATAATTTTCGCACGTGCGGGTGTGGGTGCGGGTGCGGATGCGGATGGGGATGCGGATTCCATTACTAATATATATATGCCTATAATTCCACCACAGTTTGTTGTTTATGTTTAGACCAAGAATGTTAATGTTATTTACAGGTGAGACGGGAGAGCCATCGAAGAGGATAGGAAAGTTAGGAGGAGTTTTTGAGAGGGAGATGTGAAGAAGTTGAGTTTTTAAAGAGTTGAATTTCACAAGGTTGCTATGACCCCACCGGGAAATCCCATCCAGATCGGCAAGAATAGAATCGGAAAGTTGAATACGAGAAGCAACTCTAGAAGCAAAAGAGGGAGCAGATTTGAAATGAGTAGAAGAATGTAGAATTGAGTCATCAGCATAAGAGTGAACAGAGTTAGAAGTGCAGTTGAGAAGACCGTTAATGAAAGTAAGAATAAGGTTGGAGATAAAACAGAACTCCGAGGAACACCACAATTGACAGAAAAGGAGGAAGAGGTCGCTCCATCTGCAAGTGCCGAAATGGAACGATCGTAGAGAAAACTAGACAAAGGTAAGCAAAGGGAAGGAGGAAACCCAAAAGAAGGGAGCTTAGAGAGCAGTGACGCATGCCATACCCGGTCGAAAGCCTTGGATATGTCAAGCGCCACCACACAAGACTGGCCGAAGTCCCTAAGGGCAGAAGACAATAGATTAGTAAGATAGGAAAGTATGTCACCAGTTGACCTCGAGCGTCGAAAGCCATACTGGTGATCAAAGAGAAGAGAATGAGACTCCAAATGATCCATGAAATGAGAGTTGAAGAAAGTTTTGAAAATTTTAAACAGAACACAAGTGAGAGCTATAGGTCGATAGTTAGAAGGGTCTGAACGACTACCTTTTTTCGGGATCGGCTGAACAAATGCATGCTTCCAGCATTGAGGAAAAGTATTAGTATTAAGACATAGAGAGTAGAGCTGAACGAGGACAGGCGCTAACTCGGAAGCACACTCCCTCAGAACACGAGGGGGAATGCCATCCGGGCCACTGACCTTCCTGACGTTCATAGATTTCAGGATCGCATGAACCCGATCATGAGTAATTACAGGTACAGACATGGGACACTTGAGATTAGGAGTAGCAGGAGGAGGGATGCCAGAATCGAGCAGGGTGGAATTACATGAAAAAAGAGGCCAAAGAGATTAGACTTTTCAGAAGGAGTGTTAGCTACTGAACCATCAGAACGAATAAGAGGAGGAAAGGCAGATTTACAAAAGTTGTTAGAGATATTTTTGACAAGAGGCCAGAAATATTTATCAGCCATGGAGTTCAGCGTACTTCCTGTTTATGAAAGTACGCTTAGTCCGTCGAAGAACATCCCTGCAACAATTGCGTGCTGAATGAAAATTAGGAAGAGTGATAGGAGAAGGAGAGTTTTTCCATCCACGATAAGCATTGTTTCTCTCCCGAAGGGCAAGAGAACAATTGCAAACGAACCGAGGATTTTGAGGAGAAAAAGATTTAGTTGAAGATGGAATGAATCTGCCCATCCCGTCAAGGATTACGGCCCCTATCTTTTCAGCAGAGACAGAAACGTCCCCCGAGACAAAGAAAGATTAACTCCAATGATCGTTAGTAAAGAAGCGGCGCATTGACCCCCAATTAGCCCGATTAAAGGGCCAGAAATACGTTTAGGGCATGGTGGAGCTGTTGGAGAGAAAGCATTATAATTAAGAGCTATAAGATTATTGTCAGAGTTACCAATAGGAGAAAAAATGGTGTATTTATAACAAGAAGGAGTATTGGTGAAGCATAAATCAAGTGTATTCAAGAATTGGTTTGGACGATCTGGAGTGTGTGTGGGTTCACTAATCAACTGCTCCAGATCGTTAAGAATGCTGAATGAATTGGCCTCCCTCCCACCTGTATCAGTATGAGAGGAACCCAACCACTCAGTGTTGTGTACGTTGAAATCCCCTAAATAGAGGACTTCAGCATTTGGATGAGAAGAAGTGACAGTCTCGTGAGTAGTAGTAAGATATTGAAAAAAACTGTAAAATCTGTTGCATTAGGGGGAGCAGAAGCAGAAACACAAGATAATTGGAGTAGTAGGAAGACAGATTTTAAGAAATAAAACATCGAAATTAGGAGATTCTAGATTTACCAGACGTCTCACAGGAGTGTTAATGTTAATATAGGCACAGACTCCACCATTTAGACGGTAAATTGTGAAAAAAATTGTAGTTAGAAACATTAAGATTGCTAGAGAAAAGAATTCCTGTCCAGCCTTATCTCAAACAGAAGCAAAAGGTTGGGACGATAGGTAGTGAGGTTGTGTTCAACAGACGCGAGATTAGATCGAAGGCCACGAACGTTAGCAAAGGTAATAGAAAGCCCATGCCTACTGCCAGCCCCACGACCACTCATATATATATATATATATATATATATATATATATATATATATATATATATATATATATATATATATATATATATATATATATATATATATATATATATATATTCAGTAATCGCCACAATAAACCGTGGAATAAATTTTGTATAATTTTTATTACTGCTGATGAGGATTCGAACCCTGGCCTTTGAGATGGTATGTCATTGTACTAACCACTACACCACCGATGGTACAAAAAGAAATCCACCAGAACTGCTCCTAACGTATCGCCAAGGTTGATAGTCCCTGAGGAATCCCCCAAACACACTTGGGTGTAGGGTTAGCAGGCCAAGAGTCTATCCTCGTAAACCGCAGGTATTTATGTTATTCAGTAACTGCCACAATATTAAATAATAAATTATTAAATAATATTATTAAATAATAAATTATTCAACGGTTTATTGTGGCAATTACTGAATAACATAAATACCTTAGTCTTCGCCTGCTAACTCTACACCCAAGTGTGGTCGAGGGATTCCTCCAGGACTGTCTACCTTGGCGATACGTCAGGAGCAGTTCTGGTGGATTCCTTTTTGTACCATCGGTGGTGTAGTGGTTAGCACAATGACATACCATCTCAAAGGCCGGGGTTTGAATCCTCATCGGCAGTGATAAAAATATATATATATATATATATAATATATATATATATATATATATATATATATATATAATATATATATATATATATATATATATAGCCCCTCATCCACTCCTTCCCCCATCACCACTTGGGAGTTGGTGGCCTCCGGTGATGGGGTTGGCGCCACCAAGACCTCTATGCCGACTTGCCCTGGTGCACTGTCTTCGTTTTTCATTAATTTCTGCAACATTCGCTGTCTTTTTTCTAATCTCCACTTTGTCGAACACCACCTCTCTTCTTCTAGACCTCATCTCTTGTTCTTAACTGAAACTCAGGTGTCTGTGTGCTCTGACAGCAAACCCTACTCTGTTTCCTAATACTATCTCTATCCTCAATTTTCAGCCAAAGGCGGATGTTGCGCATGCGTGCTCATTGATGTTGTCTATTCTCGTGTGTCTAATTTGGAGTCTTCTGAATTCTCTACTTTATGGCTTAAACTTTCTTGCAACTCTACAACTAAATCATTTGTTCTGTCTACTTATCTCCTAACTCTACAGACTATCCAAAATTCTTCGACTATCTTAACTCCAAAATAGAACACATTCTTCTTTCTCCTTTCTCCGAAATCATCATTTTAGGTGATTTCAATGTTCACAACCGCCAAAGCTTTCATCTAGTTCTCAAGATCCAGCTGGTGAACTTGCCTTCCAATTTTCTATCCAGAACAACATTGAGCAGTTGGTGCATCTCCCTACCCGTATCCCTGACCGTCTTGGTGATGAACCAACATTTAGACCTTTTTCTAACTTCTAAACCTTATCCTTATACTGTTAAACTCTTTCCTCCTCTGGGTTCATCCGATCATCTTCTTATCTCCGTATCTTGTCCTGTCTCTTCAAGTCTTCCGCAAGAACGGTCCCCGCCTTCGGCGAGGAGACGTTTCTGGCATTTCGGTGCCACTAACTGGTCTGACTTGCGGTGGTACTTTTCTGATTTTCCATGGAATGATTACTGTTTCCGTGGGAGGGGTCCCTCGGAGTGTGCAGAGCGCATAACTGAGGTGATTCTCTCTGGCATGGAGGCGTACATTCCATATTCTTTCCCTTCCACTAAACCTAATAAACCTTGGTTTAACTCTTTGTTCTTGCTTTCCGCCTCAGGGATGCTGCCTTCAGGGATTACCGTCGTCTTCAAACTCCAGAAACTCACGCAACTTATATTTCATCCCGGAATCGTGCAAAATCTATTCTTCGAGATACCAAAAACTCTTTCTCCGTCGCAAATGCAATAATCTTTCTGGCTCTTCTTCCTCTCGCCTTTCTGGCATTTTGCAAAAAAGGTTAACTCTAACTTTGCTTCTTCCTCTTTCCCTCCTCTAGTATCTTCTGACGGTTCAACTGCCGTTTTGCCTTCCTCTAAAGCTGAACTCTTTGCTCAAACTTTTGCTTTAAATTTCTAAAATAGACGATTCAGGAGCTGTTCCTACTCCTTCAACCC
>SEYY01015118.1:0-19764 GCA_009176605.1 Armadillidium nasatum | reverse complement strand
TAATATGTGAGTTGTATTCTTATAATATTCAACTGATACAGGGATCATTCATATTCTGTTGTAGGAGAATTGTAAGCAGCCAAAACAAAATAAGAATGTTATTTTCTAATAGGCTTAATTATTATTGGGATTTAGGCAAAAATGCCGGAATGAGCTAAAAGCAGTGCTGTGACTCCCCAACCAAAATTTTAAGAACAAAAATAATTATCTAGAACCCAACTTGTTAGTGTATTATTTTAGCCCACAAAGTTAAAACAATAAAATTTTACACAAAAGAAAGTTACTCACCAACAACATGAAAGTTTGTCAACTGCAATAGTAAAGGTTTCTAAAAACATATTTGGATATACACTTTTTAAGATAATAAATTTATTTTATTGTATAAATTTTATCAATGACCTTTTAAATTGGTTCTCATTCAAACATCAGAGCTGAAATCTCGTAACTCTGAAAGCGAAAAACAGGTACTATCAAACTCATCAAAATAAGTTTAAGTCAAATTAATAACAGGTAGGAATACATAACAAGCTTGTTGTATAACTAACAGTGAGATATTAAAAATTAGCAACCCTAGGGCAGATTTTGACTAGACCTAATTTCATTCCGGAGTTTAAAATTCCCCCTCCTAAGCATAATAGTGAATTCCTCTAAATCTGCCTGATATTAAAAAATTAAATACTTAAATTCTTTTAAAACGTAAGAGGTTTTTAAAAATGTTTGTACTGAGTAACGTAACATTTTATCGTGTTAAAGTAATAAATAGTGTCAAACATATGTGAACAGATTCATTTTTAAAAAATTTTTTTTAATTATTGAAAGGGTTGAGTCTAAAGCTATAAGATTAATTAACTGTCCCCTACTTTCAAACTCTCTTGATCCCTTATCTCTTTGACGTGACGTTGGCGCACTATCTCTTTTCTATAGGTACTACAATTGCAGGTGCTCGAGGGAATTAGCCTCTCGCATTCCTTCACCGTTGCGTCGTCCTCGTTGCACAAGGGGTGTCCTGCTTTCGCACCAATTTTGTGTGGACGTAGGAAATCCCAGGCTGGCCCGTTGTGGTGCCTCCTCCTTTCAGCCACTTCTATTCTGTGGAACTCTCTACCATCATCTATTTTTCCTCCTGTATTTAATCTTCCACTCTTCAAGTCTTCCGTCTGTGCCCACCTGAGGGATGTGCGTTAGGTCTGTGTTTGAATGAGTTTTGTTTCCCCTTTTGTGTGCCCCCTCCTTGAAAAGGGCTCTGCCCGTGAGTGGTGGCGATCTCTATAAAAAAAATCCAAAAATGGATATCCTGAATTTGAATATATTTTAGAGTATACCAACTTTTAAAATAATAAATAATTTAACCAATATAAAAGATTAATTTCCAATATTATACTGATATACTGTACTAATGTTCTAATATTCTTAATAAGTTTATATATATAAAAAAATAAACTTCATGAATAAATTATTTTTAAAGTTACATTATATTTTAACATATTTAAAATAAATTTTAAAAATGTATTTAAAACACCACGTAAAAGTTGAGAAAAAATTGGATACTACAAAAACGGGTTTCTTTACATTCAGTTTGTTGAGATTTAAATATTTTATTATATCAGAAGGTGTCTTCAGAAAACTTAGATGGTGACGTCATTTTCGCGCCAAAACTGTGGGAGTTGTCGTAGTTAAAGGGACAAATACAATACCATTTTTCTTCTAAACTTCTATAAAAACTAAATGTTTAGTAATAAAGAGAAGAATTGGAAACGACTTTTTAATAAATATATTTGAATTTTTTTTCAACATTTCTTTATTTTCTTTTTCATTTGTTTTGCAGACTCTCATGATCAATGCTGCTGAAGGAGAAAAAGATTTGGAAGTGAAAAGTACTTCAAAAAGCAAACCTCAGAGAGCAAAAGTGCCTCAACAAAACATAAAAAAGTACCATGTTGAAAACCTGAGTTGCAGTAATTGTAATTTTAGTTTTAAAAGCAAAGATGAGTTGAAGACTCATTTAAAAACACACAACAAAAGAAAGTTTAAGTGCGCTCATTGCAGTTATGAATCCAATTTCAAATTCGTATTGAGAAGACATATGCTGACTCACAGCAATGCAAAGTTGTATAAATGTTCTGACTGTTCCTATGAATGTAATCAGAAAGGAAGCTTAAAAAGACACATGCTTACACACACAAAATTAAAATTATTTAAATGTTCTCAATGTTCCTATGAATGTAATCAGAAAGGACACTTAAAAAGACACATGCTTACACACACAAAATTAAAATTATTTAAATGTTCTCACTGTTCTTTTGAATGTAATCAGAAAGGAAACTTAAAAAGACACATACTTACTCACACAAACGTAAAATTATTTAAATGTTCTCACTGTTCCTATGAATGTAATCAGAAAGGACAATTAAGAACACACATGCTTACACACACAAAATTAAAATTATTTAAATGTTCTCACTGTTCCTATGAATGGAATCAGAAAGGACAATTAAGAACACACATGCTTACACACACAAAATTAAAATTATTTAAATGTTCTCACTGTTCTTATGAATGTAATCAGAAAGGAAACTTAAAAAGACACATGCTTACACACACAAGCATAAAATTATTTAAATGTTCTGACTGCTCATATGAATGTAATCAGAAAGGAAACTTAAAAATACACATGCTTGCACACTCAAACATAAAATTATTTAAATGTTCTCACTGTAGCCATGAAAATAATTATAAAAGAGAGTTAAAAACACACATGCTTAATACACACACAAACGTAAAATTATTTAAATGTTCTGACTGTTCCTATGGAAGTAATATTAAAAGAAACTTAAAAAAGCACATGCTTACGCATTTAAAGAAGAAAAAATTGGGTGGTAATTTTTAACTTTTCTTACGTTTTTTTTTTTTTTTTTTTATTATTATTGTATATGAAATCCCAGGGTGAAAAACCCACGTTAAAACCAAAACTGGTTTTGAAAAAAGGCATGACGATTTTTGTTCTTCAAAGGCAATATTGTAGCATTTTATTTGTTTATGTAGTATTTATATTGTTTTTGTAAGTTTTCCTATTAAAATCTTTGTTTTAACTTTCATAAATTTTAAGTAACGTCTTTGCTCTATTTCTTTAAAACCACAAAACAAACTTTAGTTTTTAGCCTTAATCAAAGTTTATACTTTTCATAAAATATTTTTTCCTAAGGGGATCCGGACATTTTTTATTTTTGGATAGGGTGGGGTCATGTCCCTCCTTTTGTTAATCTTGTGCATGGATAAGTGTATGCGAGAGGTGGATGAAGTTGAGAATTGGAATGACGACGATGGGGTTTGCAGACGATGTGGCAGTAGTGAGAAGCGATAGAGAGATGTTACATAGAGCACTGGGGAGATAAGATTGCGAGGATCTTGACATCGAATTTGAAGTTCGATGTTAACCTCCTCGCAATCTTCATCAATTAGAGAGGTGGAAAGGTTTAAATATCTGGGGCGTTACTGTGAGTGTCAACGGGAGGGAAAATGGAAGAAAGAATAAGCGGTTTTTCAAAGGGAGTGAGACAATTATACCTCATGCTTAAGAACAGACATGTCCTGAAGAAGAAAACTGGTAGGGTTTTATCAAAATTAATTTAAATTACTCCACAGAGTTCTGTAACTGGAAGGGTTTTATCAAAATTAATTTAAATTTCTCAACAAAATGTGTTATGTTTTTTATAAGGCACCTAAAAATATAAATATTCTCACTTGGAGAATATAAATCCACTTTTAAAATGATATAGCTTGATAAACTTTTATACTAAACTTTCTAGATGGAGCCGAGAGCATATTGACTCATAATCAGAGATTGACTTGACTGGTTTCAAAACTGCCAGATTGAATTCTGACATCCTAGAGAGTTGCTATTTTTTCGCATTTTTCCTTAGTATTTGTAAGAAAATCTCTTTTCCTTTTACCTTCTGACGCCTTTCCAGAGTGTTCCTTTTGTTTACTTTTCACATGGCCGCCGCCATTTGCATTTTCAATATCTTAACTTTTATTTCTTATAAATTTTGATCTTTTTTATATTGTTTATCGGATTCGGGATGTTGGATCTATTTCTTTCCTTAACTTATCCATTCCTCACAATTTCTTGAGCGTTTTAGCTTTAAGACCTAATTTTGGCCCGATGCTAAACTTGATTTATATTCTGTTTTTGTTTTGTTTCTTTCATGCCTGACTATTTCCTGTTTTCGCTTTCTAGTCATTCCCTATTTTTTATTATATACTTTTAATTTTCATTTATTTTTTAAGTTTCTTGAAATTTTTTTTTTTTTTATTTTTTTTTAAATTTTAATTTTTTTGTATTTTTCTTTAATTATGTTGAATAAAGAAAAAGAAATTAGGAGTAATTTTAGGCTTTATTCAACTGACAAAGCAGATCTACAAATAAATAATAATAATGATTAATAATAACAACAATAATCATAAAGTAAATAGATATATACAAAAAATAACATACCAAACTAAATTGAGAGTCCCGTCTTCATAATTATTTGAAGTCAATTAGAATACTGAATTTTATTATGAGAAACAACGGTATATATACTACAAAATTTAGTTGGGTGGTAATGTAAATATTAGGATTTTGACATAGTTGGTTGTTCTAAGTTTTATGCGTAGCAATATAAATAAAATCAGATAAATATATAACATTCACTCCATCCTAAAAAAAATGAAGACGAATCAAAGATTTAAGCGATCCACAGGGCGCCGAACACGAGAAGATCGACGTAGACCAGATTCAGCATCATGAGGCTCCGTCCTTTCCAGATCGACAGCTTCAGGGAAAGAATGATTAGAAACATCAGGCACCGTCTGATCCACACTGAAATCTCCCGAAGATTGGTCTGAGGGCGATCCTCCAGCAGGTGAGAAGTCCTTGTTAGATTCAGGTATCAATCTTCCAGCAGGTGCCAAATCCTCAGTAGATACAGTTTCTTCTCTCCCATTAGGAAATCTGACAAGGGCATGCTGGGGGTTGGCCTCCAAGAGTCGAACTTCTTCCACCAAGGGGTCAAGCTTCTGCCGAGTATACTTTTTCAGCAGCACAGGTCCTGGTGAAGAAAGCCATGTAGGTAATCCTAAAGCCGGTCGAAGTTCGTCGAGGATAAGAGAACAACCTTTCATGGGGAGTAGCGTTAGTGGCAGTACATAAAAGAGATCTTACAGAATGAAGAGCATCTGGTAATACAGATTCCCAATTATGAAGAGAAATATTCCGAGATTCTAGAGCCAAAGTAATAGTCTTCCAAATGATTCCCACAAACCTTTCACATTGGCCATTACCAGTTGGATGATAAGGAGTTGATCGACTGCTTGAGATACCATGGCGGAAAAGGAAAGTCTTTAGAGACGAAGACATGAAGGAAGACCCTCTATCTGAGTGTATATAAGTAGGCAAACCAAAAATAGAAAATAAAGAAGTGAGGCAGCCTATAACAGTCTCTGCTGAAGTGTCCTTGCACGGGAAGGCAAACGGAAACCTTGGAGAACTCATCAACAATAATCAGTAGATATTTGTTTGAACTAGAAGAGTCAAAGGACCTTTGAAGTCCATACTGAGTCTGTCAAACGGCCGCATAGCATGTATCAATTCTTCAGAAGCAGGCTTGTAAAACTTAGGCTTAACTCTGCAACAAACAGGACAAGAGGATGTTACTTTCTTAATATCTTCTACTGAGTATGGAAGATTCCTACTACGAACGAAATGGAGAAGTCGCGTAATACCAGGGTGACAAAGAGCACTGTGAAGTTCTGACAGTTTCGAAGTAAGTGTAGCAGCACAAGAACCTCGAGAAAGAGCATCAGCCGCAATATTGAACTTTCCAGGTCTATAAGTTATATCAAATGAATAAGGCATTAATTCAGTCTTCCATCTGAGAATTTTGTCATTCTTAATTTTGCTCCTATGCTTAGAACTAAACATAAAGGAGACGGATCTCTGATCTGTAATTAAAGAGAAATGCCTAGCAGCCAAGAAATGGTGCCATTTTCTGATGGACTCTATTATAGCATAGGCTTCTTTTTCTATAGAGGAATGTTTCCTCTCTGAGGGAGAGAGAGATCTTGAATAAAATGCTACAGGACATCCTTCCTGACTCAGAGTAGCCCCAATGGCAGCTTCAGAAGCATCAGTTTCCAGAGTAAAAGGGAGATGATCGTCTATCTTCATTTTCACCGAAGTAAGAATAGCCTCTTTTAAGTCGGAGATAGCGGCTCTTGCACGTTCATCCAAAGGCAAGGAGGCATCAATTAATGGTCGAATTCTTTCTGAATAACGAGGAATCCACCGGGAGTAGTAAGCAAACAATCCTATAAGACGAGAGAGACTTCTTTTAGTGTCAGGCAGAGGCATATGTTTTAAAGGGTCAAGTCGTTCTGGATCAGGTCTTAATTCGTTAAATCGTACTTCGTATCCGAGCAAACGCACAGATTCAGCAGAATAAACACATTTGTCATCGTTAAGGGTCATGTTTAAGATTTTCGCCACTTCAAAGAATTTCAACAGATTCTTGTCATGTTCTTCTTTAGTAATTCCACAAATAGTCACATCATCAAGATAGGCGTAAGTTCCTGAAAGATTATAGTTGCGTATAATTTCATCCATAATTCTCTGAAAGCAAGCTACTCCGTTCGTTAACCCAAAACTTAATCTCTTAAATTGATATAGTCGTTCCATTCGCTTCAAAAGCAGTATAATGTCTTTCTTCTTTCAATAGCGGAACCAAGTGATAAGCACTTTTCAAATCTATGGTGCTGAAAAATTTATAATTGGCTATTTTATTTACTAAATCATCGATACTAGGTAGAGGATAGGCGTCAAGGTAAGTAAACTTGTTAATAGTTTGAGAGTAATCAATTACAAGACGCCTTTTGTTTCGTTGATTGACAATTAAAACTTGCGCTCTCCATGGGGATTGACTGTTCTCAATTATATCCTCAGACAATAATCGATTAATCTCTGATCTGATGAAGTCAGAATCTTTAACTCCAAACTTTCTTGATTTAGTTGCTATCGGACGACAATCCGAAGACAAACTGGAAAATACCCTAGGTGGAGTTATTGAGTGAGCAGTTAAAGCACAAATGTCAAGAGAGGGTTCGGGTCCGTCATAGCGCAAGTTGATATTTGAATGTTTCGTCAGAAAAGGAAGGCCCAACACTACATCAGTACATAATTGTTTCATTATCAATAGCTTGATTCGAGAATAAAGCCTGCCTCTAACTTTTATATCACAGTAACAAACTTTATCAATGACAGATTGATAACTTGACGAAGCCAAGGAAACGACACCAGAATAAGAAGTAGAAATCTTGAGGCGATGAACAATAGCTTCAGACACGAAATTCTCTGAGCTCCCCGTGTCAATAAGAGCATTAACATTCTCACCATTCAGAGTCACATCTATGAAAGACTTCTTAAGGACATCAGGAACACATGCAAGTACTGAGAAAGCAGAAACTGCATTGCCAGTTTTGCTCCTACATACTCTGGCATAATGTCCGAGCTTCCGACATTTTCGACAGGTAGCATTTCGAGCAGGACATACAGAGCGAGAATGTCGATCACCCCCACAGAAATAACACTGAGTCTTTCTAATGTTGGAATCAGAGGCTGCACATACATCTCCAGTAGTAGTGACAGTATAATCAGTAGCAACTTTAGGTTCCTCCAGTTCAATAACTTGAGCAGAACTTGAGATGTCTGAACTCTCCTGATAAGAATGAGAATCTCTAAAAGCAATCTCCAAACTTCTTGCCTGGTTAACAGCATTAGTTAAATCCAAAGACTTATTTTCTAGGAGTCTAGTCCTAATCTGTTGAGAGTTTAAACCCGTTATGAAAGTATCTCTAATATACTCATTTTTATATTCTTCAGCAGAAACAGATCGAAAGTTGCAATCTATGCTTAGTTTATAAAGGGCTCTCAGATATTCATCAATAGTCTCATTAGATGTTTGTTTTCGCGTAGACAAATGATGCCGAGCGACAACTTCATTAGCAGGCCTAATAAAAAGCATCTTTAAGAGTATTCAAGGCTTCATCGAAAGTAGTACAGTCAACGATAATTTCAAAATTCTCAGAAGATAAAGAGTTCGCCTAAAAACCCAAGTAAGCATTCTCCGAGGCCTCAATAGTTTCTTTAAAACGAGTAAACACATACAACCAATGCTTGAAGACTCTAGGAGCCTCAGGAGACGTAGGAAGAATTTCTAGTTTATCAGGCCGAAGTCCTCTCCCCATATTTTGTTCAGTTGAATAAATTGTTATAATCAAAAGAAATTCAGGAGTGATTTTAGGCTTTATTCAACTGACAAAGCAGATCTAGAAATAAATAATGATTAATAATAACAACAATAACAATCATAAAGTAAATACATATATATAAAAAAATAACATACCAAACCAAATTGAGAGTCCCGTCTTCATAATTATTTGAAGTCAATTAGAATACTGAATTTTATTATGAGAAACAACGGTATATATACTACAAAATTTAGTTGGGTGGTAATGTAAATATTAGGATTTTGACATAGTTGGTTGTTCTACGTTTATGCGTAGCAATATAATAAAATGAGATAAATATATATAACACTTTTAAACTGAAGATGTTTCTTCTTGTAAATTTGTTCGCATTCAGTAGACCGTTGAGAAGGTGCTAGACATGAGGCGGCACACGAACGAACAATATGAGATTTAGTAGCTGAAAGAATTAATGAACTGAAGAAAGTAAAATAAAACATATGTAAGCAGTTGGGAAAATATCAAAGATCTTTAAAATCCATATCTGAAACAAACAGGAGTACTGGTTGCTAAAGAAGAAGAAGAAAAAGTGTATTCGTTGCGTAGATGATCTCTAGTATTTTCAGCACGAACAGTTTTCCATAGTGAAAGGAGTATTAGAGACGAATAAAAGTGAAAATAAACAGCCCCACAACACCACCAATCGTCTATTTCCCGATACAAAAACGTGACTTTAGTTTCTTAGAGTAAGAAAGTCACCAAATCATCATTAAAGTTTCTGTAAATATATTCATTTAGGTGTACATTCCTTGTTAGACAAACTAATTTTTCAAAGTTAGTATAGTAACAGTGGTAGTTTCACAAAGAATGCATTTAAAGAAAAATAATTTTCTCATATATATATATATATATATATATATATATATATATATATATATATATATATATATATATATATATATATATATATATATATATATATATATATATATATATATATAAAGGGAAAGTTATGCTCAAATGAAGAGTTTTGCTGCATGATGAAGCATAGTAATATAAAGCATGTAATAGTGCAATTAAATGTTCTCAAAAGGTTAAACTCGATAACTACATTTACGTTAAAGTTGAACAAAGAACCTATGATATCCCTTTTTTAAGATACGGGATAGACGTCAGAACCAAACGGAAAAGAGACGATAGTTCCTACCACATATTTAAAATAAATTCAAGTTTCAGAATTAGTAATTAATATTTCAAACATCACGAGTATAAACTTTTGAATGATAATGTTCATAATAAGATTTACGAATGAAATACTTCTGCTTATATGCTGAAGAAACACAATCACTGATTCACTAAGCAGAAGTTGAAGATATTGATCATCGTAACAAAGTATTACTACTTTTTTATAACTTCAATAAAGGTGTTAAATCAAAAGAGGAACAAATTCGAAATGAGAGTTGAAATTCACTATTTATTGACACCACGCTAGTGCAGATCATGTAAAATTATTTAATATAAGGATTTGGTGCAAAAAGATTCCTTTTTAAAGTGGTACTCCTCTTCCTTTTCCTGTGAACTTGCCTGTCCAAAGTCAAAGGAGGTAACGGGAGAGGTTGTAATGATTAGAGGATCCTGAATCTGCGGAATATGAGAGCTTTTAGATGGCGGAGCGTATGCGTACGTGGAAATAGCAGACGATGATGATGAAGTTGGTGCAGAAACAAAAGCTAGTTTTAAACGTTCAATAGAGATCATGTTTGACTTTCCATTAGGAAGATGAAGTTTAAAGCATCTGTCGAAATGTTCGAGAACTAGAAATGGTCTCTATAAGGTGTCTTTAAAACTTTAAAATACGATCGATCCGAACATACACATGGTCCAAAGATTTTAAAGCTTAAGTTTTTTTTTTGATGGATGTAAAGCCGGTAGCATACGAAACTGTAAATTCTTTTATGTGAGATAAATCTTTTCATGAAGTTATCAAAATCTTTCTTCTTCTGAGGAGAAGCAAAGATGTTTGTAGATCCAAAGAAGTTTCGCCAGTGACATTTTTAAACGGTGCATACGCAGGTCTCAAAGTCAAAGTTATCTTGAGATGCTCTTCAAGGTCATTAGACTCTGGAAAATATGCATATGTTCAAAGGTGGTGAAAACCGATCAAACGAGAGAGTTCAGAGAATTCACTTTCGAATTGGAAACCTATTCGTAAAAATGTAAAGTGAACCCAAATCTGGAAATCCACTGTAGAAACCAATACGAAACTTTGCTGAAGACATGGGGAACAGCTTCTATCCAATTGTTATTACGGTCAAGGAATGTAGTGGTAAACGGTATAAATGTCGGAAAAGAACCGACAATTTAAATGTGAAAGATCTCAAAACGCTTTGATCGGATTTTAGTGGTTTTAATGGGGACTTTGTCGTTGCACCTTGAAACCTGGTAATTGTGACACTCCCTAACCTAACCGATAGGCGGATGTATTTATCCAATTTTGGCCATAAAAAACGTGATTTAATGAATTTTAAGTGACGCTTTAATACGAGTATTGGAGATACCTTGTAGAACGTCTAACAGTTGCCTCCTGACGAAGGCAGAAACAAAAGCACTTACATGTTGTGTCGAAACGTCACTACACTGAGGTGTTGCTGGATATATATATATATATATATATATATATATATATATATATATATATATATATATATATATATATATATATATATATATATATATATATATATATATATATATATATATATATATATCGTTATCTAGAGCCTTCAATGTGAATTTTTGAGAAAATATACACCCTCAATAAATACAAATGACGTTCCTAGCGAAAACTCGTAGATGGAGTTCGGCTATAAAATGCCGAAACTAAGGTTTATGTTCTACACACAGGGTAACTTTACAACCCACAAGGAAAAATTAACAGTGCACCATTATAAATATGCAGCAAGGAGTTAGCGATAGAAAGAATAGATAGAAAGTCGAATACTTGTGATGAGGCTCTGTAAAATGATTACTAAAGAAAACAATAGGTACCGGAGTACCGTCCTTTTACAGGCAACTGGTATGGCAAGTGACAATGTGTCAGTGACCAGATTGAGGTGCGTTTTATGAGGGCTGTCAAAGGAACTAGAAAGGGAAGAGATTGAGCTCTTAACGTCCTAAAAAAGAAATATAGTCGTTGTTAGATCCAAGTACCGAATAAAATTTTGTATGACAAGTTTTAAGGTATATAAGAGTACAAAACAATGTAGCTATGTTTGGGTCAAGTCTCAAAAAAATCCGAGAATTCCCAAAAATCTACGAAAGAAAGCACAATCGGTAAGGAGTGAAAGCGCAGAGATTTAAGTATGCTTAGAAACAAAAGTAGAAGGACCCGCCGAAGAGATGTTAATGCCAAGGCAGTCCAAGGACTGAAAGAAGAGTCACTTATCAACGATGTAGCGAAATTAATGATCATGAAGTTGGCTGACCTGACGAAGGTGAGAAGTTTGTTCTTCTTTGGAAGAATAGAAAATAAGGTTATCCATATAAATAAATACGAATTGGACATCCCGAAAGGTGGTGCCAGAGTTACGAAGACCAAATGGCATGAAAAGAAATTCGAAAAGGATAAACTGCGTGATGACGGCGGTTTTCTCAACGTCATCCGGATGGATAGTAAGATCCACTTCCTTCGAAACGAGATAAATTTGAGAAGCCTAAGGGAATTTAGAGGGATGGATGATACCTGCTTTCCAAAGAATGAAGAAATTATGTTTTCCGATGCCTCACTTTGGCAAAAACGGACTGAATCTCTATTTTGAGCCTATGAAACACCTGAGAGGAAGAATTGGAGCTGTAAAAAGGATCAATAGGCAATGTTAAGTTTGGAAGCTGGTGTAATAGGTGGTTTACCAATAAAGAAGAAACAGAGGTATGGAAAAGAATGAGAGAGACCTTTGCAGGAAACGAAAGTTACACGAAAATGGTGAAAATCCCACAATCCATTAGCAGACGGTAATAGTGGAGAAAGTACGTCCCAAATAAAGGTTTCATAACATTTGCAAAAACGAAAGTCTATTGCAAATCACAACTGAATTTAGGCAGAACGAAAGTGGTAGGCTCTTCGCCACAATAAAAAGAAGAGCCATTATCAAATGATGCACAAACAGTGTATGGATTTAATGGGTATTCGGTAACTAAGGCAAGACGAACAGCGCTGACTGATGTATTAGTGTTCCATTTTAAGTAATTAAGTGCCGATGATTTTTAATTAATTGTAACAGCAGGAATTAATGAAGATATTTTCTCTTTAACAGATATTGTTTGCCGGTGGTTGAGACGGATGGCGGTTTTAGTGAAGGTTTGTCTGGAGTACGAGCCACAGACTATGAATGAGGAGCTTGAGTATAAGAGCGATGCTGAGGAGAGAGATTTAAAATACGAACTGGTGTCGAACTAGCGAAAAGTGTGATTTCACGACGAAGCCCCTTTTTATCAGGCCTTGAACACCATGGTGTACATTAATGTCCATTAGTTCCAAAGTACAAATGAAAAAAACATTTATTGTAGCTGTGAATCAGAGAAAGGACAGACCTCTATGGGAATTTGGAGGTACCGTTGATATAAGTACCTGAGAAAAAAACCGGCATTAAATGCGTGAATGTGAAAAGTCGAATCTTTGAAAATAAAAAAAAATTACAGAAGTTCGCCGACGGGCAAAATTAACAGTATCCTCATAAGAAAGGTGCCTCAAAATATTAGTTGAGTCGATATTTAACAATGGCACATTTTGCGGTTTCCGAAAGTTTTCCCATGTAAAAGAAATTGGACATTTACAACATGTTCCTGTGCTTTACATTGATTATGACGAATTGTGGTATTTCTAACAGAGGGCCATTGAGAGCTTTTTTCATTATCAGGAAAAAAATCTCAATGTCATAAGGTACGTTTATAAATTAATAATTACTGTATAAACGTAAAATGAAACGCAATTATAAAGAAAAGTATTTGCAAAAACGAGAATAAAAAAAAGTCATTTTTATTTGTCCTAAGCAAAAAACACCAGACAGTCCCCAATATTAAATAGCAAAGAACAAAAAGTTCTTGAAATAGAAAATTACATAAATTTCATTAAAAAAATGAAGGAAAAATGAAGAGAAATTAAACAAATAAGTGTACAGAACTTATAAATAAAAAAATTGAGTAGTTCAAATCGTTTATACATAACTTAAATGAGCATTAAATAAACCTAAAAGGAAATGGACAAGCAAGTAAATCTAATTGCGATTAGTCAAAATGAAGGCAGAATTTTATTTTAAAAAGTTATTGGTCGAAAATGGAAGCGTAGTTTTATTCGAAATTGGGTCACCAAAATGAAGGGAAAGGTATATGCTCTAATGAAGGATTGGGTTGTATGATGAATAATAGTGATAAAAAGAGATATAACCCTACCTTTAATTTAACGACTAAATTTACATTTAAGGGCAACAATGAATTTTCTGGATCTCTGGCTGAAGCTTTGGGATTGACGTCAATACCAAAACAAGCTGTAACAGAAAAGAAACGCTAATTCCTACCACAATTAAAATTAATATCCAAATTTCTTAAGTTGCAATTATTATTTTAAACACTGCATGTGACTATTAACTTTTGAATGACAATGTTCTTAAGAATCACGATTGAAACACTGCTCCTTATAATCTTGTGAAGAGAAACCATCATAGATTCACTAAGCGGAAGTTGAAGATCCTGATAAGCGTTCATAAATTTCTACTCTTAACTTCACAAAAAGGTAGAAAAACTAAAGAGGAACAACTCCGCAATGGAAGGCGAAAGTGCGCGTGCTCTCTATCTCAAATTGCTCCAAACAGTTTGCCATTACTATCTGTAACTATAAAAATTAAAATAGCAGATGTTAATTAGAGAACTTTAGAATATTAAAAAAACAGCTGCAAACCACACCGGTCTATCGAGCCCGTCCTAGTCAAAACAAAAAACAATGGTTAAATAAATAAATAAATGCAACAAATATTAAGTCTATCCCAACCTTGGTTTTCAGTTCATGCATGCAAGGTAAGACAAAACTGAGCCCCTACATATGTCTAGTAAACAGAACCGACATTATACAACTAATTACACAAGTAACATGCATTAAATCAATAACAAACTGCCAGTTAAGATTAATCACAAGTTTGTCTAAAAATTCATAAACTTGTCTAAAAATTCTTATATACCCGCCAATTTTGATGTCAAGTTATACAATAAGATGCATAAGATGCGTATATCTATTTACCCTCCTCTTTAATGTTGCAAAGAATTACAGTCAATAATCTGTGGGAATTAATTTCAATAACATTGAGAGCATTTTCTTTAGATCGCGATGACCTAATTTCTTAAGTTTTTATAATGCCCTTGTTTCTTTGCCATGGTTTAATATAAAGTATTTTCAATCTTTGTATTAATGTGAAATGTAAATTTTTGTAAACTTGTGTCACATGTCTGAAAAATCTCCTTTCAACCGTTAACATTTCCAGCTCCTTGAATATCCCTCTTAGCTTTTACTGAATTATCCTTGCGTAAGATGGAGGGCGGTGTTGAGGGGGAGGGGGGGGAGGTAGAGAAGATGTGGATGGTTGTGTGTGAGCGAACTTTGACGGGCACCAGATGACGAGAGTGGGGAAGGTGATTGGTTATATATTATATATATATATATATATATATATATATATATATATATATATATATATATATATATATATATATATATATATATATATATATATATATATATATATATATATATATATATCAAAATATAAAATTAAAATGAAAAATTTTCACAAAACACTCGAATTCTTGTTTCCTTTGCATTTCAAAGTGGGTCCTGATTTGTCTTGTTTCTTGAAATCTTTGAAGCTTAATTCACTGCCGGAGCTAGAAAATAAAATAAAATGTTAAATTCTACCTAAAAATCCTGTCAATAATGATGATATTGCAAATAATAATAATAATAATAATAATAATAATAATAATAATAATAATAATAATAATAATAGTAATAATATTAATAATAATAATAATAATTAGTAGAGGTAGGAAGATAAAAGTACTATTGAATCTTTTTAGACGCAATGTCTGTACTAAAAAATAAACTTAAAATTAGAAATGGAAAGAGATGTTATTTCAGGTATGCCATGGAACATGAATTTGAACAAAAGAATAAAATTAAAAAATTTGTTTAATTAAATGAGAACTCTGTATTATTTTTAAATTTTACAATAGGCTTTATTTTTACAGCAAATTTTTCGTTGGCCTTTTTTTTATTTTGTGCCACTTTACATTTTTTACATTTAATTTTTTTTATATCTTGCAAATTTTTTGTTTCAATAAACTTATTTGTATATATATTTGCTGTACTTTATGACTACATTGACCGTTTGAGTCAAAGTTTGGCTTGCTTCTTACGATAAAATTGAAAGGAAAAGATATGAGCCATATTTGAAATTAATAAAATATAAGAACGTTATAACGGCTACGGCTAAATTTTAGGATTTGTCGCTGTTCTTTTCGATTTTTAAAATCCGACAACTTATATCCCTTTCTTAAGATATATGACCGTCATAACGGCTACAGCAATATATCGTGATTTTTCGCTACTTTTTCAATTGTTAAAATCCGATAACTTATTTCCATTTCTTAAAATATACGATCTTCATAACGGCTACTACAATATATCTTGATTTTCCGCTACTTAATTTGTTTTTTAAAATCCGATAACATATTTCCCTCAAAATATACGACAGTCAAAACGGCTACGGTAATATATCGGGATTTTTCGCTCTTAGTTTTTTCGATTTTTAAAATCGATAACTTATTTCCCTTTCGTGTCATTTTAAAAATTTGTAGGTTTAACCAAATAAATTATCCTAAAAGATAAATTTTTGCGCAATATTTAAATTTATTTGGAGCTTACCTCAAGATCCACCCCCTCAAAAAAAATATACGAACATTATAAGGTTTACGGTTATATTTCTTGATTTTTCACAAATGTTTTTCGATTTTTAAAATCCGATAACTTATTTCCCTTTCCTTTCACTTGTTAAAAATTTATAGGCTTAATCAAATAAATTTTAAAAAAAAAAATAAATAAATTATTTTTAACGATAAATTTCTTGCGCAATATTAAAATTTATTTGGAGTCCACCTCAAGATCACAAAAGCGATCGAAACGATCTCTACATCCAATTTTTAGGCTTATTCAAATAAATTTTTTTTAACGATAAATTTCTTGCGCAATATTAAAATTTATTTGGAGTCCACCTCAAGATCAGAAGAGCGATCGAAACGATCTCTACATCCAATTTTGAGGCTTATTCAAATAAATTTTTTTAAACGATAAATTTCTTGCGCAATATTAAAATTTATTTGGAGTCCACCTCAAGATCAGAAGAGCGATCGAAACGATCTCTACATCCAATTTTGAGGCTTATTCAAATAAATTTTTTTAAACGATAAATTTCTTGCGCAATATTAAAATTTATTTGGAGTCCACCTCAAGATCAGAAGAGCGATCGAAACGATCTCTACATCCAATTTTGAGGCTTATTCAAATAAATTTTTTTAAACGATAAATTTCTTGCGCAATATTAAAATTTATTTGGAGTCCACCTCAAGATCAGAAGAGCGATCGAAACGATCTCTACATCCAATTTTGAGGCTTATTCAAATAAATTTTTTTAAACGATAAATTTCTTGCGCAATATTAAAATTTATTTGGAGTCCACCTCAAGATCAGAAGAGCGATCGAAACGATCTCTACATCCAATTTTGAGGCTTATTCAAATAAATTTCTTTAAACGATAAATTTCTTGCGCAATATTAAAATTTATTTGGAGTCCACCTCAAGATCAGAAGAGCGATCGAAACGATCTCTACATCCAATTTTGAGGCTTATTCAAATAAATTTTTTTAAACGATAAATTTCTTGCGCAATATTAAAATTTATTTGGAGTCCACCTCAAGATCAGAAGAGCGATCGAAACGATCTCTACATCCAATTTTGAGGCTTATTCAAATAAATTTTTTTAAACGATAAATTTCTTGCGCAATATTAAAATTTATTTGGAGTCCACCTCAAGATCAGAAGAGCGATCGAAACGATCTCTACATCCAATTTTGAGGCTTATTCAAATAAATTTTTTTAAACGATTTCTTGCGCAATATTAAAATTTATTTGGAGTCCACCTCAAGATCAGAAGAGCGATCGAAACGATCTCTACATCCAATTTTGAGGCTTATTCAAATAAATTTTTTTAAACGATAAATTTCTTGCGCAATATTAAAATTTATTTGGAGTCCACCTCAAGATCAGAAGAGCGATCGAAACGATCTCTACATCCAATTTTGAGGCTTATTCAAATAAATTTTTTTAAACGATAAATTTCTTGCGCAATATTAAAATTTATTTGGAGTCCACCTCAAGATCAGAAGAGCGATCGAAACGATCTCTACATCCAATTTTGAGGCTTATTCAAATAAATTTTTTTAAACGATAAATTTCTTGCGCAATATTAAAATTTATTTGGAGTCCACCTCAAGATCAGAAGAGCGATCGAAACGATCTCTACATCCAATTTTGAGGCTTATTCAAATAAATTTTTTTAAACGATAAATTTCTTGCGCAATATTAAAATTTATTTGGAGTCCACCTCAAGATCAGAAGAGCGATCGAAACGATCTCTACATCAATTTTGAAGCTTATTCAAATAAATTTTTTTCGAATCGCAATATTAAAATTTATTTGGCAAGATCGAAAAGCGATCCGATCTCTACATCCAATTTTGAGGCTTCAAATAAATTTTTTTAAACGATAAATTTCTTGCGCAATATTAAAATTTATTTGGAGTCCACCTCAAGATCAGAAGAGCGATCGAAACGATCTCTACATCCAATTTTGAGGCTTATTCAAATAAATTTTTTTAAACGATAAATTTCTTGCGCAATATTAAAATTTATTTGGAGTCCACCTCAAGATCAGAAGAGCGATCGAAACGATCTCTACATCCAATTTTGAGGCTTATTCAAATAAATTTTTTTAAACGATTTCTTGCGCAATATTAAAATTTATTTGGAGTCCACCTCAAGATCAGAAGAGCGATCGAAACGATCTCTACATCCAATTTTGAGGCTTATTCAAATAAATTTTTTTAAACGATAAATTTCTTGCGCAATATTAAAATTTATTTGGAGTCCACCTCAAGATCAGAAGAGCGATCGAAACGATCTCTACATCCAATTTTGAGGCTTATTCAAATAAATTTTTTTAAACGATTTTCTTGCGCAATATTAAAATTTATTTGGAGTCCACCTCAAGATCAGAAGAGCGATCGAAACGATCTCTACATCCAATTTTGAGGCTTATTCAAATAAATTTTTTTAAACGATAAATTTCTTGCGCAATATTAAAATTTATTTGGAGTCCACCTCAAGATCAGAAGAGCGATCGAAACGATCTCTACATCCAATTTTGAAGCTTATTCAAATAAATTTTAATATTAAATTTTCGTTTAAAAAAATTTATTTGGTTTCAAAATTTTTGAAGATCGGCAATTTTGATTCAAATAAATTTTTTAAACGATAAATTTCTTGCGCAATATTAAAATTTATTTGGAGTCCACCTCAAGATCAGAAGAGCGATCGAAACGATCTCTACATCCAATTTTGAGGCTTATTCAAATAAATTTTTTTAAACGATAAATTTCTTGCGCAATATTAAAATTTATTTGGAGTCCACCTCAAGATCAGAAGAGCGATCGAAACGATCTCTACATCCAATTTTGAGGCTTATTCAAATAAATTTTTTTTAAACGATAAATTTCTTGCGCAATATTAAAATTTATTTGGAGTCCACCTCAAGATCAGAAGAGCGATCGAAACGATCTCTACATCCAATTTTGAGGCGGATTCAAATAAATTTTTTTAAACGATAAATTTCTTGCGCAATATTAAAATTTATTTGGAGTCCACCTCAAGATCAGAAGAGCGATCGAAACGATCTCTACATCCAATTTTGAGGCTTATTCAAATAAATTTTTTTTAAACGATAAATTTCTTGCGCAATATTAAAATTTATTTGGAGTCCACCTCAAGATCAGAAGAGCGATCGAAACGATCTCTACATCCAATTTTGAGGCGGATTCAAATAAATTTTTTTAAACGATAAATTTCTTGCGCAATATTAAAATTTATTTGGAGTCCACCTCAAGATCAGAAGAGCGATCGAAACGATCTCTACATCCAATTTTGAGGCTTATTCAAATAAATTTTTTTTAACGATAAATTTCTTGCGCAATATTAAAATTTATTTGGAGTCCACCTCAAGATCAGAAGAGCGATCGAAACGATCTCTACATCCAATTTTGAAGCTTATTCAAATAAATTTTTTTAAAGATAAATTTCTTGCGCAATATTAAAATTTATTTGGAGTCA